>LR749548.1:3108286-3395699 GCA_902729485.2 Mus minutoides
AAGGAAAGGAAAGGAAAGGAAAGGAAAGGAAAGGAAAGGAAAGGAAAGGAAAGGAAATTTGAAGGCGCATTGCCATAGGAGTTTGCTCCTAAGGGCTCCTGCTTCATTTAGTGGCTAATCATATTACTTTGGGAACAAAGGTTGTTTGTTCTTAGCCAATAAAAACCTTCCTCTGTGGCAATCATCTGCAGGGCTCCTTCCCATGTCCCATAATTTGCCTTTCACATTGAAAAGGATTCTCTGAAACTTACCTGACAGATACCACATGGGAGAAGGTGGCCTTCTGTGCCTACAGAAAAAGCAAGCTCTGAAGAGAGAAAAGGGGGGCTCATTTTTCTCACCTTAGCATCAAATGGCCTTCTTAAAGCTTGACTGACCCAACTGAATCTATTCATTTCCCAGAGGTCAATGTGGACCCTGTGCTAGGCCCACATGCTTGGATGGGTATACTTGCAGGAGCCTGGAGTCAGCTCCTCTATAATCTGTTGCAGCAAAGAAGAATTATGAATTTGGGATGGAATTGTGGGCCATGTGGGAGTAGGAAGGAAGATAAGGGTGGAAATGGTGCAAATCCAGTACTTGTGTATGAAATTTTCGACAAATGAATGAATGAATGAATGAATGAATGAATGAGAAAAATAAAAGGCTTCTGGCACTTTCTCTCCTCTAGTGAGAGGGAAGCTCCTGGAAAAGAAAAGAGACTCCTCGTCCTCTGACTGCATCAGCCTACCTGAGGGCACTCCAGGTGCTGAGCATTTCAGCACAGTCTGAAGATATACAGGGACAAAGATCTCAGACGCCTGGTCTCAGAAACTGAAGAGCTGCCCGCCTCTTCTGACCCTTGTCTTTTGATAAATCCATGAGATATTCCCCAAGACTCGGTGGCAATGAGAGCTCCACCCTGGGAAGGGAGCACACAGCTCCACCCTGCTTTCACAATGAGTGCTGATGATGGCCCACAAAGGATGAGGAGTCAGAATGCTAATTTCATAATTCTCCCAATATCTATGGAAGGCTTCTTGCACCCAGTGGTCACTGAATCAAACTGCCTCCACAGGTAACACTGCTGTTCCCCGTAACTACTTTAACCCATGCCCTAGACATTTTATAGCTGAACACAAGTTCCTGCTGAGCACAAGTAAGCTCATAGAATACAGACATTTTACAAACCAGATATAAAACAAAATGATATAAGCTATTCTCATAAGAAAGCAGAAAAACAAAAATGATGTCCATTTTTCAGAGTATAGCTTCTTTTAAAGTTAGAAATACCCACTTGTTTTTATAAGTGATCACATACCTTGTCTGTTAATTCATCATACCCTGTTTGTAAAAGTCAGTTGAGTCACCGAATTACCTAGTATTTGCAAGCAGAAGGTTGGCAATTTCTTTTGCTGGTTCTGGGAGTGGAACCCGGGGCCATGGGCAAGCTTCCTCCAGCTGAGTTCCACACTCAGCTCTCACCAGCACGCTCCTGTGGTAAATTCCACAGATGTCAGGCAGGACTCCAGAGCTCACGTCTCACTGGCAGAAATTTACTGTACGGCACAAAACATGGGCACACATTATAATAAATAGACATTAATAGTCTGTTTGATTTTGTTATTCCCCACCCCCAGAAGGGAACCATGCAGTGGAATTGCATACCTGACTCACTGTGCAGTGTGACTTGGACGTGGGTGCACAGGGCTGAGATTGGTATGAAGTTAGAGGTCCGAATCAAGGGTCCTCAATTGTTTTCTATCTCATTCTCTTAAGATTTTTAGTGTGTGTGTGTGTTGCACATAAATCCACCTCCCCTGGAGGCCAGAGGCTTCAGTGGCCCTGAAGTTGGAGGTACAGGCAGGTGTGAGCATTCTAAAGTGCCCTCGGGAGAAGCAGTAAGAGTTCCTGTTCTCTGAGCCACCATCTTACGTTCTAAGACAGGGCTTCTTGCTGAACCTGGGCTCATTTGGAGTGACTATCTGTCCAGCAAGCCTCGGGAGTCCCCCAACTCAGTCTCCCAGCACTGAGAATGCACACACTAACTACAGTGGGTTCTGAGGATCCAAATGAGCCACTTTGCCAGCCCCTCCTTGCAAGTAAAATAAAACACTGCTTCTAATCCATTAGGCATCCCGTTACCCAGTCCTTATCTTATATAAAATGTAACTTCTTACCATTTCACAGTTTAGGGCTATTTGTCCTCCGTCCCTCCCAGTGACACTCTAGGAAGTATTTGTCCTTTCCCACCCCTCCCAGTGACACTCTCAGAAGAAAAATCTTCAGCCCACTCAGCACACATTTCTTTGCCCCCTCCCCTTTTCATTAATATTTCATCACTAAGGCCCAAGCAGCGGGAGCCTTGGTGGGGGGAAGAGTGTGACATTGATTAAGTGTGTCTTCAGTGAGTGACTCTCTCCCAAGCCCAGCCATAATGGAGGGGAAGTCGTGAAGACAAGATAGAGCTCACATGTTGAAAAATTATCCCCCCACCCCCCCCAGAGCAGGAAGGCCTCTGAGTCTGGGATTCATTTGCAGATTGCCTGATAATCTTGAAAAATTTTTGCTCCTTGTCATTTTTAAAAATAGCTGGGTTGCCTGCTTTCTTTCTTTCTTTCTTTCTTTCTTTCTTTCTTTCTTTCTTTCTTTCTTTCTTTCTTTCTTTCTTTCTTTCTTTCTTTCTTTCTTTCTTTCTTTCTTTCTTATGTGTGGTGGGGTGAAGGGGCCTGCTAATGAATGAGAAAGGAATCCTCAGTTCTTTCTCTGTCCATTTCCCCACCCCACCCCCCTCCTCCCGGTCTGCTCCTTTCAGGCTGGCTGTTGGGACTGGAGGCTTCCAGGGTTCACACCATCTTCCACATAATAGGGTAGCATTTTACACCCATCCTCTGCCTGGCAGGTGGCAATGACGTCATGTTTGAAGTCAGCCCAAGGTGAGCAACTTGCAAATAATGTGAGGAAAAGAGTCTGCCGCGTCTTGGGCTCTGAAGAGACAGGAGGCAGGCCGAGACTCTGGTGTCTGTTCGGTGAGCCTCACAGAGGCTGTGGAGAGATTTTCAGCATCATTAGGGGCAGCACATGCTCCACAATACACGGGGGGTTGGGGGTGGGGGGAGCACCGCCATCTGATTTTCGCCTCATATTCTAGGAGTGACTCTCTTCATTGCTTTTGTACACGCTGAAAGGAGTGGCATCCGCCAGCCAGTATGTGTCTGTATAAATTATGCATCTGTGAGTCCCTGCTCACGTGGTGTGCGGGAGGGAGGCAAGATGTGCCTTTGTGGGGGGAAGAGGAGGGAAGGAGGGAGGGGCCGACTGAGGGAAGGCTGGGAATCGGGGAGGTTTCTGTGAAGAGTGAGAACGCGTATGAACAGAGGGATCTCAGGGGAAAGCCTGACTCTTACTGAGACTGGAAGCCAGACCTTAGCTGAGTCATGTGTCTTCGCTGTTCCCCACTTCCACTCCCTGCTCCAAACCCTCCTCTTTTGCCCAACCACTAGCCCTCACTGTGACTGACTGGAGAGACGGGGGGGGGGGGGGGGGGGGGGGGGGGGGGGGCAAGCACCCGTATAAACTGGGTATACAGTCAATTTTGGGTACATATAGAAAAGGCTACCACATAGCAAAACCTTGATGGCAATCATTAATACAGCATACATGGCTGTGTTGTGCTGAGATTCTCCTGGGGGACAGATTGGAGACTTAGCAGTTGGGATGGAAAGAGGTTATTAACAAGCCGACGTAGTTGCCATTGTAGATCTAAAGTTGTCCTGCCTTGGAGCAAGCTGAGGATGTTGCAGTCCATGGCTGCAGCTCTAGACGTCCATTGCAGTTACCAAGATGGATGCCACAATCTAAAATTATCAAGAATGTTACTTGCTTCTAGAACATCTATGAATTAGCTGGAGTCCTGAGTGTAGTCACAGAGAAGTGTGCAAATCCTTCCAGTGGGGAGGCTCTGCAACAAGCTCTGGGAAAGGGTCAGTATGTGGGGCAGGATGTGGAGAGTCCTGTCTGTCTCTGAGAGGTAGGCCTTGGAGGGGAGGTGCTGATACAGGTCCTCGGGATATTCTTCTGTTCTCATAGATGCCAAAGGACTTTCTTCCTGGGGAGTAAACCCACTTACTAAATAAGCCCTTCAGATATTACAGGACCAGCTTTTCTCTTACACAGCAGAGGGAAATCAAATCAAATCAAAATCATGCTTTTATAATCTCTGGAGGCAAAAAAGCCAGTAATTTAGTATGATTGGTTAAGCAGACAGTCTGAAAAAAAGAAAAGAGAGAGAGAGAGAGAGAGAGAGAGAGAGAGAGAGAGAGAATTATTTACCACTTGTGATGTTTTTGAAGAACACAGACTAAACTCAGTTGTTTTTTGTTAAACTGAGCATGGTAGAACGCAATTGTAATCTCGGGACTAAGTAATCTGAGGCAGGAGGATGGCTGAGAGTTTGAGACTGACCTTGACTGCATAATGAGAGATTGTTGATTAGGAGTTGTGCTAGTTGGGAGGGGTGTGAGCAGCAGGGAGAGAAGTGTGGGTGCCTGTGCTGCCTCTCCCCAGGCCTCGCCTGAGCGAGCACTAGAGGCTCGGTGGAGACATGAAGCCTTGGAAGCATATCTTGTCTCTGTAGTAAATCCTTCCTCTGCATATTTTGATTAATGCCTTCAAGTCCACCAGATGATGAAGCTACCTGGGCATGTGCCCCAGGGCACTGTGTGTGTTTGGTCCTGTTCACAGTTTTTATCAGTGGCTTGCTTGACAATGCCATGCTTCAGGTTGACTCCTTGGGCAAAAAGGACTATACATTCTTGGTGCTTCTAGCCTTTATTACTGACACCTGTTAAATCCACATCTTCTCCCCGTTCCGAAATGTTCTCATAGTTTGTTCTTCCTGAAGCTATTTAGGAAACCCACCCTGGGCATTTTTCAGCTGGTGATATAGGGATGGTCTGTGCCAATGAAACAAAGTTACTTTTACTCATATTTACTAGGGACCCAGCTTCTGATGACAAGAACTTACCTGAATATTGTGGAGCCCCGCTTTATTCTACTACAGAAGTGATTGCAGCCTTTCCACCCTGTATGGCTTGCTTGCACAGACCCCAACTTCTGCTGCCCTCACAGACTAGCCTCCTTACTAGAAGAACTGGCCCTAGCTTTCCAGCCATGGCTCCTACCACCACATGTCTATTGGCATTTCTTGGGCATTTTTCTTGATGGTTCGGTGGCCTTTGGAGCCACCGGTAATGTTGCTTCCAGGACTAGCTTCTAACTGTCAATGTCTTTCTCTCTCTTCAGCCGTGAAGAGCACTTACTGTTTTTGCAGAGTTCTTAGGGTTCCACTCCTGGCACCCACTTGGCAGCTCACAATGGTCTGTAACTGCAGTTCCAGGGGATATGATGTTCTCTTCCAACATCCTTGGACTCCAAGAATGCTATGTAGGGTGCACACATGCACGTAGGAAAAACACTCACACAAAATAGGTAAGTCTAAAACCAACAACACTCCTGTCCTGCACCAGGCTGCCTATAAGGCTCTGTAACAGGGTGAGAAGAAAAATAGAGACCCCTGCTGTGGGAACCAATGAGAGGCTCATCCTTGAGGAGATTCTGAGTCAGAAACCCAGCATGCTTCCTTCACCGCTGATCTTTTAGATGATGTAAGGCCCGGATTTGATGATGTCACCTCTGTTGATTCCACCCCTCGGGCTTCTCCAATCATTGCTGTTGGGTGCTGCTCCCTCCTCATTTGACAGTGTTCTGCTGTCCCTCCCCGCTGCTTCTGTCTGTTCCTTGATGCTCACTCTCCAACCTCTTTAAACACTCATTCACTTGCAGGCAAAGATGCTGCTATCTCCTGTCATCCTCAGGACCATACAGGATGATCCTGGGAAATGCCGCTGTGGTCTCCATAACTTTGAGTTAGTTTAGATTCCGCATAATCGAGATTTTAAATAATTCGCTTTTCCTTGAACTTATTTTAAAATGCTTTATGGTGTATTCCAAACCCCCATTCATCACAAAGGGTGCAATGGTTTTCTTTCTGAAGGCTGAATAGCAGTAGAGTATTCCTTTTGTGATGTATGGGTGTGGTTTCTTTCCCTATCTGTCACCAATGAGTACTTGAGTTTCTAAATCTTGCCATTGTAAGAAATGCTGCAGTAGAATTGTGCTTATAGACTTTTATATTTTGAGACCCTGATTCCATTTTCTCTAAAAGCATGCTGGGAAACAGGTGTGCCAGAGCCTGTGGAAGTTGCTACTTTTGTTCCTCTGTAGCTGTCTGCCAACGGTGGCTCTACATCTTCTCAATCCCACCAACTATTTCTCACACCCTTGGCTTCTCTACCTTTGCCCTTTAAAAAAATTTTTATTTTATTTTATTCTTTTTCACTTCATACTCTGCTCACTGCCTCCTTCCCAGTCATTCCCTCCCACAATCCTTCCTTCTCTCCTCCATTTCTGTTATAAGTGAGTGGGGGACCCCTGGGTACCTCCCAATCCCCCACATATCAAGTTTCTTTGGGGCTAAGCACTTCCTCTCCCACTAAGACCAGACAAAGCAGACCAGTTAGAAGAACATATCCCACATATAGGCAACAGCTTTGGGGATAGCCGCCCCAGCTCCAGTCTTTCAGGATACACATGAAGACCAAGTTGCATACATGCTACATATAAGCAGGAAGGCCTAGGTCCAGCCCTGTATGTTCTTTGGTTGGTGGTTCAAATTCTGACAGCTTCCAAGCAAGGGTCCAAGTTAGTTGACTCTGTTGGTCTTTCTGTGAAGTTCCTGTCCCCTTTCAGGCCTGCAATTCTTCCTCCTATTCTTCCATAAGAGTCCCCAAGCTCTATCCACTGTTTGAATCTGGGTGTCTGTTATCTGTCTGAGTCAGCTGCTGTCTGCAAGCATAACACAGTACCATTAATCCTGTCAGAGATTGGTGCTGGGCCATGAGAAGGGTTTCAAGTTGGACCAGATATTAGTTATCATTCTTTCAGTCTCTGCTCCATCCCCTGTGTCTGCCTGCATCTGTTGTTGACAGGATAAATTTTGGGTTGAAAGTTTTGTGGGTTGGTTTGTGTCTTTATCACTCCACCAAGGTTCCTGTCTGGCTACAGGAAGTGGCTTCTTCAGGTTCCATATCCCCAGTGTTGTGAGTCACAGCTTAGGTCACCCCATGGATTCTTGGGCATTTCCCTTATCCCAGGTCTCTGTCTCATCCTGGAGATGCTCTTCCACCTCCTCACACTAGTCAGTTGCTCATTTCCATTCATTTTCATGGCCATCTAGCCATCTCTCCTGTCCTTCCCCACACCTAGTCCTAACCCCATCTTCCCCTCCCCACACCCTTTCCTCTCAGTTTCCTCTCCCCATTGGCTTCTTATGACTATTTTATTACCCCTTCTAAGTGAGATTCAAGCATCCTTGCACGTGCCATCCTTCTTATTTAGTTTCTTTGGGTCTTTGGAGTGTATCATGGGTATCCTGTACTTTATGGCTAATATCCACTTATATGTGAGTACATACCATGTATGTCCTTTTGAGACTGGGTTACCTCACTCAGTATGATGTTCTCAAGTTCCATCTATTTTTTCCTGACAAATTCACGATATCTTTGTTTTTAATAGCTGAATAGTATTCCACTGTGTAGATGGACCACGTTTTCTTTATCCACTCTTCAGTTGAGGGACATCGAGGTTGTTTCCAGTTTCTGGCCATTATTAATAAAGCTGCTATGGGCCGGGCGTGGTGGCGCACGCTTTTAATCCCAGCACTCAGGAGGCAGAGGCAGGTGGATTTCTGAGTTCGAGGCCAGCCTGGTCTACAAAGTGAGTTCCAGGACAGCCAGGGCTACACAGAGAAACCCTGTCTCAAAAAACCAAAAATAAATAAATAAATAAATAATAAATAAATAAATAAATAAATAGATAATAAATAAATAAATAAAGCTGCTATGAACGTGGATGAGCAAGTGTCTGTGTGGGATGTTGGAGCATCTTTTGAGTATATGCCTAGGAGTGAGCTTTTGACTTTTTGATAACAGCCATCGTAGTGGCTCTGAGGTTACAGCTCACAGCGCCTTTGATTCCCGTCTTCCCAGCACTGTGGAAGAGCTCATCTTTGCACACGTCGTGCCTCTGGGAACGTGGGAACCCTGTTCTTCTTCCTCAAGTCAGCTGATGGTGGCTGTTGCTTCTTTCTTTGTGTCAGTGATGTTCTGGGGTTTGTTTTTGTTTGTTTTATACTTTACAATTATTTTCATTTAGGACAGTCTCAACTCAATTTTTGTTTTGTCGCTCATGCTTTGTTATTCTATCTGAAATATGATTTCAAAGACTAAAGGCATGAAGGCAACATCTGTGTGCTCCTCCGGAATTTTTACAACTTCAGTTCTTACCTTCATGTCTCTAATCGGTTTTGAGATGGCTCCTATCTATGGTGTGAGATAAGGATCCAAAGTCTTGTGTTTTGCATGTGGGTATGGACTTTTTACACCGTGGGCCACTGGAGTGTTTCCTTCCTTGTTTTCCTGTACCAAAGGTGGTTGACTGGAATTGTAAGTATACAGGATTCTTCTGTGATGTGACCTTTTGCCATAGTTGTATTCTTTTTTTGTTTGTTTGTTTTGTTTTGTTTTTTTTCATGACCGTATTCTTAAGCAAGTTCATTTACATTGCTTTGCCCTAATTGTCTCATCTGTAAAATAAAGATACTAATGGCATCTTTCTATTTGAAGATGGAGCTCCTGGGGATGGGGATCCTAGAGCACTAAGACATAAGTCACATGACACACTCTATCTGCAGTGTCATTCACTCATCTTCAGGACTCTTCCAAGGGAGTCAACAGGACTTAACCTGATGGAAGTAGCTGGTGCCTAATCTGAGTGGAGCAGTCACTCAGTCTTGAGTTCTGTGCTGTTCATCTCCAGTGGGTTTTATTAGCTAACTTTAGATCACATTTTCAAGGCTTATTGTTTAAGTAAAACTCTGAAGTTAGTATAGTTTCTGTGGACAATTTTCTTACCTGCAAAGCAGGACTAATAGTGGGACCATGTAAGTTAGGCTATGTCTGTTAGATGCTAAGTGATTTACACTACCGTCGCTGTTGCTAGTACCACTCTCCTTGTTATTATTAACCATTTGCTTTGTGCAGAGAGGAGAGAGAGACTACATCAATGCAGAATCGTACTGTATCTGAAACAACGACACAAAAGGAGCGAGCCCTCTAATGTCATGTAAACATCAGAACAATTTGCCTTTTACATTCGCAAGCACACTTACTACCAATGAGTCGAAATAGCAGTAGAATTAGAGTGATGGACCTTTTCTATAGAATAACACTATGTGTCAAAATTCAGCATAGTCTTAATATTGACAAAAGTAAAAGTTGAATGTTTTTAACTTTAAAAAAAGGATGCTTTAAAATTTTTACCTATAGGTAGTTTGCGTTAATAGTGGAAAGAAAGAGGGAAAACGGCTAAAAATAATCAGGCTTTCTTGCAAACCTTGCTGGTCTTTGTAAGGCATGATGTAATTAGCCCTTGCATAATGTCTGTGTGAGTTAGAGGAAGCATTATGTTGTGTGTCAGAAACACACAGAGCTCTTACCTTCTAGCTTAAAATTGCTTTTCTACTCAGACAGCTGCAGCTAGTGGAGCACTTCCGGAGCTCTGTCCTCTCCCCAGATCTCTAGAACCTGGGACTATAAAAGGCTACGTTTTAAGAGTAGCCACTGGTTCTTTTGCTGTTGTTACTATTTATTTATTTATTTATTTTTTTATTTATTTATTTATTTATTTATTTCTTCAAGGAACAATACACGGGTCTCCAATTAGTTGCAGGTGCAAATATTATGCATTCAATTAATTGTCTTCAAATGGTTAATTATGGGCAGAATTGGCTAATTTGGGGTGCAATTAACTACTTGCCACTTATTCTGAGAATGCCCATGGACGGCTGTGTCTGCAATTAATTTACAAGAGCCATTACAGTGAAAACCGTGTACTATACATCCAAGAATGGAGTGGGAGAATTTTTTAGAAGCAGAATTTCACTTCGGGTTAATTGCATTGACTCTTCCCTTTGGCTTTTCTATGTGGTTTGACTGTAAATGGGCCTATCTGAGCCACAACTGTGGGCGATGCAGACGTGCTGGGTCCTGAGAGTGTTGAGGGTGGATGAGGCCAATGTAGTCTTAACAAAGTTTCAAGGTCTCCATCAGTTCTTGCTTATATGTTTTAACTCTTTGTTGACACCTATTTCTGTACACTTTCTGGCACAGGAGTGTTGATGGAAATGAGAATATTTAAATTTTCCATGATAGGTTTACTACCTCCAGAAAACCACCAACAGTTAAGGTTGAAGATGCTCACTCTGCACCCAGAATCCCTGTGAAAAGCCGGGCATGGTCGAAATACTTGCAATAGCAAGTATCTGATTAGCAGATATTTTAGGTATGCTGGCCAGCCAACCTAGGCAAACCAGAAAGATTCATATCAGTGAAAGACTTTGTCTTAAAATCAAAATGGAAGGCATCTAAGGAATAGTACCAGAGCTTATTTCTGGACATACCCTCAACACACACACAACACACATAAACATATACACATACACACTCAAACACACATACATACACACTCAAACACATGCACAAGCACACACATCCTAACACATAGAGACAAACAAATATACATACACACCAATACATACATTCACTTTCACACATACACAATACTCACACATGAACAAATATATTCTAACATATACTCCCAATACATTTATGCACACACACCACAGTATATGCACAAAACACACAAATATATACATATTCCAACATACACACATGTACATATACATACAAACAATCACAACACACTAACAGCCTTTCATACATATACAGGCATCCCAACACACACATGCACGTACACACACAACCCAACTCACACAAACATCAACACCTTCACATACACATATAACAATGCACACATGTATAGAAACCCCAAAACACACACTACAACATACACACCAAAACACAAATATCAACACATTCACACACAATACAACACACACACAAGCACATGAATATATACACATCAACACATGCTCCCCAATATACACACACAGTTTCTACTTATAATATTGTTAGTTAAATAGGTCCTAGGACAACTGTGTGGGTCAGTGTTGACAACTTGGAAGAACCTAGAATCATTTGAAAGCTAAGTCTGTGGATGTGCCAGAGGAAAATTGCTTTTGTTGTATAATCGTGGTGGGAAGGCTGCCCACTGTTGGTGGTACCATTCCCTGTGGAATCCTGGACTGTTTAAGTTGAGACAGGGAGCTGAGCAGCTGCAAGCATTTACCTCTTTCCGTTCCTGATGGTGGCTACCATGTGACCATTATTTTTCATAAGATGCCCTTTTCCCATAGAGTCTAAGATTCTTGTGCATCTGCATGTGAAGCCACAGTAACTGAGGACTACTTGTCATTGAAAAGATATCTCAAACCTGTGCCCAGGCTTCCGGCAGGAAGGTGTGGACATTTTGTGTGTGTGTGATTCTGCAGGCTGAATAGAATCATTGGAAGGCATAAATATAACGCTATCAGAGAATTAAGACAATTTTTTTTTCTTCAAACTCAATGTAAGTCACCTTTTGATGAGTAATGTTGGTTGTTAACATGACCTAGAGTCTTCTAGGAACGACAAATCATGAGTGTCTCTGTGAAGGATTTTTCTCAATTAGCTTAATTTAGGCAGGAAGACCTACCCTAACTGTGGTGACACTACTCTACGGGCTGGGTTAACAAAAGGTAAAATGAGCAGAGCACCAGCATTTGTCTCTGAGTCTTGAGTTCAAATACAATGTGAAGAGCTGCTTTACACTTCTACAGACGTACCATTTTCTCACCATGATATGACATGTACACCACCGACTGTAAGCCCTTCCTCTCTTGAGCTGATCCCTGTCAGGGATTGTTCACAGACACGAGAAGAACAACTAACTGATGTCTTGCCAGTGGAAATTTAAGTCTTGATTCCTATAAGGTCTCTGATACTCAGAGTAGAGAAAGGCTAGGCTCTGCAGATGGTCATATCTCACCAAGAGTATCCTTTACTGGAGTCAAATGAAGCTTTGTGATGCTATAGGCACACAAGCCAGAACATCACAAGATACAGCTTTCTGTTCAGTCAGAGAGGCAGGCAGCACAGAAATAGCTGGTTTCCTTCTTTTGCAGTTCTCTAGGATTTGAAAATAATTTTTTGGAAATAAAATCCTCAAAGAGATAAAGGAAGAAAATATTTCTATTGATATTTATGTATGTGTTATACATCAGGTTAGTCTCTTTAAATTCTTTTTTTTAAAGATTTATTTATTTTATTTACATGAGTACACTGTAGCTATCTTCAGACACACCAGAAGAGGGCATCAGATCCCATTACAGATGGTTGTAATCCACCATTTGTTTGCTGTGAATTGAACTTAGGACCTCTGGATGAGCAGTCAGTGCTCTTAATCGCTGAGCCATCTCTCCAGCCCCCTCTTTAAACCCTTTTAAAGAAATGATAACCCATATTTAAGACCTACTAGCCAGTGCCATATGCAGCTTGCTGTGCAAAGGGATGGGGCATTCTCCTGAAGACGTGACTGCAAATGATGACTCCAAAGCCATTTGGTGGCTCACGATGGTGGTTCACTACAGCCTTAAATAAGGCTGGGTTCCTTATAGTTCCAGTTGTGATCATAGATGTAACTGTTCTTTACCCCATAAATGTAGTTAAATGTTATCTCCAAATAGGTGTGGGGTAGGAAAATATTGCATTGTATCATTAAATTGTCTGACCAGGTAGTATGCATTCACAATTAATAACCAGTGACCAGAGACACTGCAGCTTTTGTGGTACCTCGTGAAGCAAGCTTCTGTAATCCAGCAGACCAACAAAAGCCAACCTACTCAAAATTCAAGGAACTTCCCTGGAGCTGACCTCTTCCCTTCCCTTCACTCCATTTCACCCCATTCTTCTTTCAATTTTAGGATTTGACCAAAATATTGCAGACTTCGCTCTCGCTGATTGGGTCTTCCAACAAGTAGGGTCCATGCCTTGTCATGGTGCTAAGCTCACGTTGGTTCCTTGCTAGAACCCCTCAAATTAGGTGAATCCTCTCAAATTAACACTGGTCTCTACCAAGCCTTGTCATCTCCTGTGGGTAACAAGACTGCTCTTGATCAAAGTACACATCCATAGTATAATTAAAAATAGTAACTGCTTAGAAGATTTAAAAAGAAACAAAAAAGCTAACAGAAGGCAAATAAATGTGCTTTTAAAAAGAAACAAGGAAAAAAATATTGATTCCTGGAAGAAAAGACTTGTCAAGGCAAATTTTTTTTTGTTGCAAGAACAAACCCTTCATTAGAAATCAAGCTAGATCTGATACTGAGGGAGTTGCTGGATGTCTCCCTACATTTTCCATTGTCATATCATATACAGAACATATAGATAAAAGTGATTGTTTTCAGTCCCATTTACAACAAAAAAAGAGCTAACCAACTGAGTAAAATCAAATGTAATTAGTTTTACCTAAATTGTAGGTTTTCAGAGCAATTAATAAAACTGGAAGTTGAAAGCTGCTTGTTAAGCAAATCAAAGATCGAGGAATACATTTCCCTTATTGAAAGTCACTCCTATGTAAACCAACCTACACAAATCACTGTCACATTTGAAATACAGCACGTGGGTAAGGTTCATCGGAAGCACAGATCCAGGCAATTCATGAATTCTCTTGATGTCGAACATCTACATACAGTCTTTCCTGCTGATTCCAGTTCAAAACCTAGGAGCAGGGAAAGGAGTAGTCACAGGTATGAGGATGTTGGAGTTGGGCCAACCTGAATGAACATAAATTCAGGTTTCCATAGGCACAAATACCACTATGAGGAATCTGTCCCCATATTGGGGAAGCAGAAGAGGGTATGTGCTGCTGTTGGTCTCTTTCTTTCTCTTATCAAGTCCAGGACCACAGCTCAAGGCATGGTGCTATTCTCATTTAAGGTGGCGATTATCACATCAATTAACCTAATCTAGAAAACCTCCCACAGACTTACCCAGAGATTGTTGCCATGGTGATTCTAGATCCTGTCACGCTCAAAAAGTATATTAACCAACACATGTAGTAATCACACACGGTGTGTGTTATTCACTTCTGGGGCATAAATACTGAATCTAGGATATCTGGGGGTTCTATACTGTTAGAGTCACATGATGTCCTCAGGAGCCTGTCCTTGTGCCATGAGCCCGTTTAATTCCCTATGTACATCTGGGAGGCAAGAAGATCAACTCAAGTCTCCTTCCCTGTTCAGGATTGGCTTTGTCCCTCATGGGACTCCATTAGTCTTTTGAGATGAGAACCAGAAACTTACAAAGTCCTTAAAAATAAGGTGTCCTGCAAGAGGTACAGCTCTGTGAATCTTCAAAGGATTTGAAGAAATACTAATACACTCAGAGATTTCCACAAGCTTTGGAGTTCAGTGATGATTTTCTCAATTGCCTTCTTAATTCCATCAACCTAGGAGAGAGTGGGGAGAGTAAACATTCTCAGACATCATCCACACAGTTCATTGTGTGTGGCACCAGGTTCTCAAACACTGTAACATCTTAAACATATTACCTGTGCTGCTCTCAAACATAAGTGTCTGGAGAATAATACTTATGCTCCCTAGGCAGAGAAGGACATGGAGGTCTTGTAGCAGATACCATATAGAGCATTTCAACGTCTTCTCAATAGCAACTATGTAGACCATCCAGCAAAAATTCTAAGAAAGGCAGGGGCCTAATTTGCATGTCTCGGTCTTTTTAGTTCCATTTCCAGGATTCTGCCAGTCTATTGATCTAGGTATCAAGTGATTCGGGTATATATTATTTGTTAGGATATCAGAGGTGTCCTGGCAAAATGGAGGTGGTATGAGACCCTATTCACAGAGAAGCAAAGATTTTTCCTGGAATATTCTGGAATGGAAAATTTTCACACATTGTATTTGGACAGTCTTAGTTATGTGGGCATGGCATGATGACAGGGTGATATATATATATATATATATATATATATATATATATATATATATATATATGTAAATTTTTTCTTGTCTGTGAGGTCACTAGAAAATGGAGGTAGATAAACTCTTTATCATGTCTGGTAGGGATTTTTCATGGTATCTAGTGTAGCAACTGCCAGTCATAGGCTTGCATGAGCCCCATCCTGGTTATTACATTACCTCAGGTGTGAGGTAAGAACCCTTTAACCCTCTAATACAGAATTATTTCCCATAGTTCCTCCAAGTAAAACTTTTTTTTTTTTATCTATTTGAGGGTTGGGGGTACATGTCCTTCCTTGCTATATAGCTCCAGTTGGTCTTGAACTGACAATCCACCTGCCTCAGTCTCCTAAATACTAGGATTACAAACAAGTGCCACAATAACATGCCTCCCCTCCCACCTTTCTTTTTTTCTTTCTTTCTTTCTTTCTTTCTTTCTTTCTTTCTTTCTTTCTTTCTTTCTTTCTTTCTTTCTTTCTTCCTTCCTTCCTTCCTCTCTCTCTCTCTCTCTTTCTTTCTTTCTTTCTTTCTTTTGTCTTTCTTTCTTTCTTTCTTTCTTCCTTTCTTCCTTTCTTCCTTTCTTCCTTCCTTCCTTTCTCTCTCTCTCTTTCTTTCTTTCTTTCTTTCTTTCTTTCTTTCTTTCTTTCTTTCGTTTTTCATTCTTTCTTTCTTTCTTTGGCTCAGGGAACATTGAGGAAGAGGGGACAGAAAGACTGTAAGCGGAGGTCAGGGAATTGGGTAAGACAGTGTCTCCAGGACTGAACTCTGCCAGGAAGTCACAACACCAGTGGTTGCTGAAACCAAACCTGCACAACATGATGTCCACACATCCATGTGCTTATGCACTAATTCAATTCAGCGGGTTATTTGGAGAATAAAATAATAAGATGGACATGTGTAAAAATTTCAGTCCACTCTTGAACCATTCCCACAAATCAGCATTCAAGCTATAATCTGTACCTAGAGAGAGCTAGCAAAGCACAGGGAGAACAGAGAGGAGAAATAAAATATCAGAAATGAGGAGAATATGTGCATTTGATTAAAGTTCACCAGCATTGATTTTGAGGAAAAGAGACAAAAAGAACTGTTGGCCAAACATATGCTTTGATATTATGCCAAATTTGTCAGAAGTGTTTGGATTAAAGGACAGCACAAAAACCTCTTCATCTTCCTGGGAGGAAGAGAGGTGGACCTGGCCAGCAGATCTCACTTTGACAGACCTTCAGACCCTGGAAGGCTTTCACCTGGAGCTGGCTACTGTATCCTTCAAAGTGGGATTCTCACCATATGATACTCCTGCTGGATAGTGTGCTGCACATCTGAAAACATGGACCCTTGGTTTATTTCAGCCTGTACTTTCCCAGTAGCAAGGAAATTAAGAAGCGAACGTATCATAGCTGTTGGATTCAACATAAATGACTTAAATGATTTTTTTTCTAGGATGTGGATTCAAGGAGACATTTTACTGTCTGCCCCACTGTTCTGTTTTATTTTATAAACAGGGTCTCATATATCCCCTTCTGACTTCAAGCAAATTCACTAAGTAGGCAAGGATATGCTTGAGTCTGATCCTCCTTTTTCCCCCTCCCAAGTGCTGGTTCACAGGTCTGAGCTCCATTTTTCATTTTTCTACTGTTTGTTTCAATGTTCTCCACCAGCATGATGAATGTAGGAACATACACCCCCTTCCTTGGTTTTAACCTCGTGGTGATAATGTCCAAATAAGTATAGTTATCTAAAATATTTTGGTTCTGGGTTCATGCAGTCATTTTAAATGAATTACATGAATTGAGCTGTGATTTTAGGCCATAGCTGTGTGCTTGCAGTCAAATTAGAAACCATGTTCACTGTTTTGATTTCAGTGGGTTTAAATAAATCAATGGTAGTTTTCTTCTTTAGTTTAAATAAGTCAATGGTAGTTTTCTTTACCAGGGATTACTGGCCATCTCCTAATCTGACCACATCATCAGTTTCCTTCAAAGCAGGAAAATCTCAGATTTCCACAGATGCAACCTGTCTCCTCAGAGGAAATCTGTCCCTGCTGGCTCCATACCCAGGTCCTTCAAATTTTTTTCAGCAAAGTTTTCTCTGTACCTCCCTTGAACACAGAGGGCATGGTGGAAGCAGGTATGCAGCTCACAGAGAAAAGCCCTGGCTTCTGCCCTAAAGTCTGCCACCTTGCTCCAGCCACACTTGCATTGCCTGCTGTCATGACTTTCAAGGTGCTATGAGCCTGCTGTGGGTTTGGATGTTTGGGCTATGACTCCACTCAGAGGACTGTAGCCTCTCAACAGCAAATGCAAAAATAAGAAGACAGAAAGTTAAGGGAAAAGAGGCTCCCATATGTGCAAACCCTACCCCTACTTTCCCTAGGAACAAGGTACTTGGCCTGTTTTCCCCCTAAAACGGGAAAGTCTTTGTTTCTAAATTGTTCTTTCTGGATTCCTGTATTTTCAGAAGCTGATGGAGCCCCTGACCATTCCACTTCTGAAGAGCTAGTTCATAGATGTTCTTCACAGATTTTTTTCATTGCTAGTGGTTTAATGCTCTCTGTAGCCTTGTAATGATTCAACCAGACAGAGGAACCAAAGTAGATCAACCCATGACTAATAGGGACTCTCCAGTCCCAGGCTTCACCACATTCTGAGCAGCCAATAGGTGCAACTTGGGATGGTAAAGTGATTTAGGCCATGGCCCCTTCAGGTTTTGTTTGTCTTTGTTTCTAAGGTTCATTTTATTTTTATAGATATGTATTTGTGTGGGTGTCTTTTAAAATATGTGTTACATGAGTGTATGTGCCCATGTAAGCCAGGAGAAGGAATTTAAATTTCCTGGAGCTGGAGTTAAGCTCTCTCACATAGGTGCTGAGAACCAAACTCAGGTTCTTTTGTTGTTGTTGTTGTTGTTGTTGTTGTTGTTCTTGCTGTTGTTGTTGATTTTAACATTTTGAATGTGCTCACATACACTCTCATGCACCTACACGTGCATGTCTGTGTATACACATTTGTACACTTGCCATGCAGAGGTTTTGTACACATGTAGAAGTTAGAGAACAGCTAGGGAAGTTGGTTCTCTCCTTTCACCCTGTTCCAAGGATTGAACTCAGGGTCTTAAACCTGGCAGCAAGGGCCTTTACCCATTGAACTACCTGACAGTCCCCTTTCTCCAGTATTATTGATTAGTTACGGATGAATAATTTTACATGGTAAAATTTTACGTGGTGAATAAGTATTGAACTTAACTATAAAATGAAAAAAAATTTTTTGACAACAGTGGATTTGTTGTTGTTGATGGTGTTGGTGTTTGTTTGTTTGTTTTTTTTTTGTTTTTTTTTTTTTTAAGGCAAACTTAGGGTCATACTGTTTTACTTGGGGTCATACTGTCCAGCTGTTTGCTTATACTTATCTCAAACTCGAGACTCAAGGAATCCTTCTGCCTCAGCATCCCTCTGAGGTATCTGGAGTTGCATGTAAAGGCATTAGGTTTAATGGATAAATCATTTCTAGCACTTGAGTCTGGGAGTCAGATAACATGTGGATTGTGTTAGTTTCTGTTGAGGGCACTCCTGATGTCTCCACATAGCCTCTTTCTGGTGGAAGAACACAATTGTGGCAGGAGAAGGGAGCTCCCCAACAGCTCTTCTTAAAGGAATGGCAGTCAGGACCCCAGTCTTTAGAGCAAATCAATCATAACTACTTCCTCTTAGAAGCCTTTTCTATCCCTAAGGCCATCCTGGAGGTTAGGGTTCCTATAGGAACAGATATTAGAGCAAATACTCCCCCTAACAGTGGCTTTCAATACTGGCAAATATTCTCTAAAACAAATGAAGATTTGCAAAAAAAAAAAAAAAAAAAAGCACCTCATGTATACTGAGCAGAATACATGACCCCCAAACCCAGAAGCCTCAGTGTAAGGATATATCTAGGATTTTTGTATGCATATATTTCATTTTAAAATTGCAAAATAGCATTGAAATAAGAAAATGCATTAACAATTGGAAAGGAAACAGGTTTCCAAGGGCTGAGCTGAGGAACCTGCAGCTAAAGCCATACACTCAGCATTTCTCTGATTCCACTGGCCTGCCTCTCTCTCTCAGTGTCATTCTGTGTATCTCTACATGTGTAGAACACTTGCTAAAATATGCCAGACTGAACGCACACTCCCTTTACTTAGTGCACAACATACACACACCCAACCCCAACAGAGCAATATCTTTGGTAGCGCAGTTCCAGTTCTGGAGTTGGTAGAGGGCTGTCTAGGTCCAGACCTATGACATGCTCCTTCCAAAAACAAACCATTTCTCAGTTGATAGACTGCTCCTTTAGCATGCTCTGCAGCACATGAACTATGTGTGGTGGTGCACTTCAGTTAGGCTAGCCGAGGGAGCTGGGTGCTTGAGGATCAGCAGTTCAAGGCCATCTCGAGCTGCATAGAAAGTTCTGGACTTGCCTGGGTTACATGAGCTCTATTTCAAACAAACAAACAAACAAACAAACAAACAAACAAGCAGAAAAGGAAGGAAGGAAGGAAGGAAGGAAGGAAGGAAGGAAGGAAGGAAGGAAGGAATTGTAGACTTTTTGCTACCACCCTTACACCAAGGGGTAGGTTTGATTCCCTCTAGACCACTCCCAAGATCTAGTATATTTAATCTTTCACCTTTTAATATCTTCATGTATTCTATACTAATAGATCCTACAGAATTTAGGCTAGGTCACTCTACAGATTCCAGATCTGAAATGAATAACTCTTTCATTTAGCTAATAGCTGTAGTATAGCTATAAAGCTGCATATCTGACTCTCAGAACATAACCTACGATGCAGACAGCTTGAGTACTAATAATGTGCACACAACAGCAAAGCAAGCTGAGATGGGCAGAGTCCAGCAAATCAATGGTGCATTGGGTAACCTGCAACACCTCATCCTAGGTTCCAATCAGTCACCCCTGGTGGAGGTGGCAGGCACTGGTTCTGTACTGAGGGCAAGTAGGTGATTCTGGAAGGTGTCTCTGGTGGTAAAGTGCTTGCTCCACATGTGTTAGAGCTGAGTTTATCCCCAGAGCCCAGGTCAAGATGCTGAGTGCAGTGGTACCTGCCTGTGTGTAATCCCAGCAGGTGAGATGCAGAGACCAGGGATCTCCAGGGTTTACTGATCAGCTAGTCTACCCTAATCTAGAAGCCAGTGTCCAGAGTCAGTCAGAGACCCTAACGCAAAAACAAAGGCAGTCGGCTCCTGAAGAAACACACTGAAGGTATATGTGCAATTGGTCTCTCTGTCTCTGTATCCCTGTCTCTGTCAAACACACACACACACACACACACACACACACACACACACACCTTTAACATGGATTTCTAGTTCCAGCACAAATGGCGAAGAAAACTCTGATATAAGAGTCTTTATCTATTGTCGAGGAGACATGGGCACAGGCTGTGGGTGATGGAGACTGGTAACTGCCCGATGGCTTGACCTCCCAGCTCTCCTGCCTTGCTGGTACCATCATTAAGAAGAGTCTGGCAGATTACTTCCTTTGTCGCTCCTGTGGCTTCATGCCCAGGCTTACGGATAGGGGCAGAGTGAAGAGCCGAAGCTCTATACGGCCTGTAAAAGGATTGTCTACATTTAAAAAGGGGTGAAGATCATAGCGCTCCAGAAACAGTTAAGGGCTGGAGGGAGGCAGCCCAGCTCTTTCAAGGAGGGAAGGCCACTCACTTGGGCTGCACCTGCTGCCTATGGAGTGCTCTGCTATTGAAGAGGCCTGCGGCCCGATCTGCATATCAAATAGCTGGCGTGTAGATGAGGCCATTCATTCTGCCTTCTGTGTGTTTGTCCTGCTGGGGACGGGCTGTTGTTTAGCAGCAGGCCCTGATTCCCTCAGGCTCCCTGAGTCAGCAGCCCCCCCTCACCCACACTGAATTCAAAACCAAGATTGATCTTCACAGAGAAGTCTCTGATGCGATGGTAAGTCCAAAGCATCGATGTGTATAAGGCTGGGAGGCTCTTTGGTGGCTTGGCTCCATCGATCCGTCGGCAGAAGCCTGGTCACCATTTCTAGACTCCCTCTCTGATCACGCACATGGTTTAGTGCATTGAGCCAGACTCAAAAGCTTCATTTTGGATCTGTTTAGGGATACTCTATCATTGGGGTCACATGGCGTGAGGGAAAATTAGAGCTTGGTGTGTATTTAGGTGAGATATGTAAAATTTCATATTTCACAGAGCCTCGACTGAGTCTGGATAACTACTTTCAAGAAATGTTGATATTGTTAGGATCAGCTAATCTGCTTGCTGCTCTCTCCCTCTCACCATGTATGTATGTGTGTGTGTGTATATGATGTGTGCATGTGTATGTGTGTATGTGCATGTATGTATATGTGAATATGTATGTATGTGTGTGTATGTGTATGTGCTTGTGTATGCCTGTATATTTATGTGTGTATATGTATAGATGTATGCATGTATGTGTGTGTATGTATGTATACACTTATGTATGTATGTATGTATGTATGTATGTATGTATTTATGTATATATGTATGTATGCAAGATTTCAACACAAGTCCTTTCCTAGAAATAAAGAATAAATTGAAGTTGCTGGTGTTTTTATTAAATAGCTTTTGTACGCTTCCCAAGAGAATGGCCATCTACTCAGTCCAATTCCTTAAACTGTATTTTCTATTTCTTCCTTGTCTTGAATAGAGGAAACATCCTCTGAACAGAAATCTCTCTAAATGAGAAATTAGAAAGGGGAACAAAGTCTAAACCATACTTTGAGGTCAAGTGTCTTCCTTTGCTGTGTTTTCCTGGCTCATTGAATCTTGTCAAACCCCAGATCCCCTTTCTGGCTGTGGATATAGTTTCTCAGGCTTGGGACCTCTTTTTTCAAGGTTAATGTTACTAACATGGTTGAGAAAAAGCGTTATTAAAGATGATGAGAAAAAGGCCTGTGATCTGTGGTTTAAGTAAACAAAATATTTTTAAAGGAAGGATTTTTTTCTTCCCCTATGAGATAATATTCTTAATCTCAGGCACTTTCCTATAGTTAGAATCATCTACAGGGCATAAAGAAGTCAGTCTGCAAAATTAGAGAATTATTTCAATAACAGCTGCTTTTAGATTTGGTGGATGGAAACACAGGAACAGTCAGATATAAACCTTCAAGCAGTAAAACCAACTACATTCTATATCTTGTGCTTTCGGAAGACTGGCAGTTCTATTGAATGAGGTCAGTTGCACAGTTTCTAATGCCTTACCGAATGCACATGGAAGGATAGCAAGAATGAGCCATATTGGCATATCAGAGTTTGTATCCCTTCTAAATATTTCATTGTGCTTCCTTTCTCCCCCCCACAGGCAGAAACCTAGGCCCAGGCATGTGTGATTTCCCAAGGTCACTCAGCCCACGGCACCAGGGCTGGCCTCCTCTTCCCCCCAGATCCATGCTTGGTTGCAATGTAGTTTTCCCTAGCAGCTAACCTAAGACACAGTCTTGTTGAAAGAAGCCAGATAGGATGGTGGTGGAGGACAAACCAACGGCACATATGATAACAATTCATATCATTTCAAAGCATCATTAAAAAAAAAGAAGTAAGATACACACACACACACACACACACAATCAATCCCTGCTTTTCTTAAACCCAGATCTGGAATAAATAAAGGCACCCATATTTCTTCAAAAATCACTCCATAGGAAAGAATAACCAAACACTGAAGGTAATTAGAATAGCTTCATTTCATACATGCAAAAATCAAATAAAACTCAGCAAAGAAAATATTCAGATACAGAAGAAAAAGTCAATTTTTTTAAGATGCAACCCTATCTTGGAATCTTTTTACTGGCCAAAAGCCTTTGCAAGTGCTGCTGGCAGGTGCATGTTACCAAGCAGGGGACTGTTCTGTGAGCTTCTAGACCATGCTGCAAGAATCCATGAAGTCCTATGGCAGTGAAGCAGTTAAGTTCCCTCATCTCCTAGGCAACCAGAAATGGCAGTCCACATAAGAATCCTGGAGACATTGCCAATCTGCTGTTTAATAAAGTAAACTTTGATTGCTAGAGATATTTCTCCTTTTTATAAGTCATTTTTCGTTACTATATTCAAATGTAATGCCAACCAGCATGCTCTATGTTCAGGGGTATCCTCTACCCTGTAAAGAATGGCCCATTAGAAATGTTATTTTAAAAGATGCGGGGCACTGTGCATATTCACAACTGATTTGATTGCATAAAAAAATAACATCAAAGAAACCACCTAAGGTGTATTTGCTTAGTGAGAACAATTCAGTTTCCCAGTTCCTTCTTCAGCAACCTGAAAATATTAATTTCTGCAAGCAGCATGTCGCTTGATTTTAAGATGCTGAATATCCTGTGATGTATTCATCTGCTTTTTAAAATTATAATCTAGAGTCTCCATTTTGAAACAAATTTGTGTGTATGTCCCACTCAGACAAGCACAGAAAAGATTTATTCAAAGTTCCCCAAGCTTTCTCTCCCCTGTTTCAGGAGCTATGCTGCAGCTTGGGATATTGACAAGCCCTAATAGGAAACCTAGCAGGGGAGCTTAATGAGCCCTGCACTGAGTGTGAAGGGAGGGCAGGAGGAAAGCCACCGCAAAGCTGAACCAAGCTCTGTGTCCACAGTGCCTAGCAGCCGGCATGGCAGCTGCCTGGCGTTCTCCTTCTGTCTCCTCTGCCCTTGTACACAGCTCTTTCCTCTGACCCAACTAGCTTGATAAAAAAAAAAAAAAATTGCGCTGGGTTCTTAACAAATATAAAAGCAGCCGAACAAAACAGATAGTCACTCCATTGATGAAGAGGAGAGGAGATGGGAAGGCTGGATAGGAGAGCCAGTGCTGCAGAGCCGCGCGGAGCACCGAGGGGGGAGCGGTGGGGGAGGGGCACAAGGAGAACCGCTTTGGTAAAAAAAGGCCCCTGCTCCTTGTCTGTTTTCCTCCTTGATGTTGTCCTCCAGGAGAGTTTTGTTAAGTCAAATCTTCAATTCTAAGAACACCATCTATCTAATTTACACCCACAGCGCACTGGGTATTTCTCATCTTTTATTTTAGTTTTTTTTTTTTTTTACAACATTTCTTAGATATCCCTTTGTTATCATTTTCCACTCCAGTGAAAAAATCAAAGGCTTGCCTCTCCCCCAGCCCCTAGGAGTCTTCCAGCATTTTGCCACCCTTAACTCCTGCTTGAGATTAGAAAAGTCAACAGCACGATTCCGAGCTCTAATGAGTAGACAGCTCCAAGGAATTTGTAGCCTGCATTTTCTTTGCACACCAAGTATAGGGTCCAGTAGTAAATTCTGTGATGTTGCCTACATCCACGGTGGATAACCCCGTGCATCGCTTAATACGATTTATGCTTGTTGGCTCCCTCTATATGCCCTGCCATGGTGAATAAAGGAGAGGCCGAGTTCCCGTGGCAACCAGAGCCACTGCACTCCCAACTGCTGGCAAATTCTTCCTAAGCAGAAAGTAGGCAGGAGAAAGAGACTATGCTGGCTCCTGCATAAACATGCCAGGCTCTGATCTGGAAGAAGGAGGCACCCAGTCTCAGATTGAATTTAGATGCTCTGATTGCTTGGCCAGACCCTTCCATGTGCTCTTCCCATGGAAACATCTGCAGCTGGAAGGGAGCCCAATCATAATTCTTTGCAGATCTCCCCAGCCCCATTGCTAGTCGAATGTCACCCGGGCTCCATCAAGGACGAGACTCCATCAAGGACCCAGAGAAGAATTCTTTATGCATCTGCTCAAAATGAGGAGGTTATTTTGTTGTCTTCAAGATGGCTCTTGAGCTGCAGGCAGAGCCAAGGGCTGTGGCCTGAATGAGGAGAGTTGCTAGGAGATAAGCCCGGTTGCAGACAGCAGGCTGGAGTTATCTCTAATTGACAGCTCCTTACCCTAAGGGTCTAATTCTAACCTTGAGACCAGGACTATAATGAGAGGGCAGCTTTCCGTCACCCCTATTCCTGGCGCAGGCAGGGAGATTACTGGAGGACTGTTTTCTAGGGGTTTGTTATGTTTCTTTTAGCGGGGAGGGGACCAGACTCGCGGGGGCCCTGTCTCAGCCCCAGTTTGCATCCCTGAGCCCTTGTCTGATTCACAACACCTGAATAAACTCTCTCCTGCAGTGAAGATGGGCTCGCTTTGAAATATCCAGAGTGTGCAAGGAAGAGAAGCCCTCCTTGGACTTAAAATGATTTGAAATTGAAGCAGAAAAGGTGGATTTCTTTGAAAAAGTGGGGATCCGGTCCCGGGAAGGCAAGAAAAAGAAAGCAAACACAGGACTCTATTTTCCATATTGCCCCTCCCCCCCAGGCCCCTCTTGGCTTCCAGAGAAGTCTGCTCTGTGATTTCTGAGAGATGCTGTTTAGATGTTATGACAGACAATAAAACTACACACACAGACAGGGAAAGGACCTGCAGGTTGGGAAGAGCCGGGGTGTTCTTCTGATTTTTTTTCTGCAGGTAGGTTGACTAGCTTTTTTTTAATTTTTGGTTTTTTGTTTGTTTGTTTTTTCTGAATAATACCACATAGAAAATCCAATTTACACACAGCTTGAATCCGGTAGGCCTAAGAGACCAAGGCTTCCTTGTGCCTGTGAAACTGTCAAAAAGAGAAAGCATTTTCAGGGTGTGCTGGGGTATGGGGTCGGCCAGGCGAGCTTGCTCCAGCATTCCCTTCCAGTGCAGAGGCTGGGGCCATTTCTCTCCTTCTGTTTTCCTCATAAGGGCTCACTGTAGCAAATGCCAACTAGCATTTCCTCCCCTGAGAAACGTGACGTGTGGAGATTTTGAGTACTAAAGAAAGCACATTTTAAATCAGGAGTATATAATTTAATTAGTGCATTTAATAAAGGAAGAAGAGATGTTTCATTGAGGGGATGTTCCAGGGTCATGTCTGGAACTTAACTGAGAAACACCTGCAGTACCAGGTCTCCCTCTAGAGGCGCTGCTCACCCTGAGCCCCCTTCCAGGGCACAAAGGCCAGGGCCCTTCACTTCCGTAAAGTTTTAAGGATGATTTGGAAATGAAAGGATGTAGTATGTCCTCCATCAAAATTAAATATCAATATTCAAATGGACTTTCTTTTTAGTATATTTTTAATTAATTTTTTAAAAATATAAATTTAAACTTGCAGAAGAGTTTTAGAAAACTACAAACCTCACCAGAGTACCCTCGAATCCTGGGGCACTTACCACCGGTCTCTGTGAGTGTTTGTAGTCCTCCACACGCCCCATCACTTTAAACAGTTTGAGAAGAAAACATGAATCTTTATCTTGCCCCAAGTACAGAAGCATGCTTTCTGATCACAGGACTTTCCAATTCAGAAAGTTAATTACCCATGCTGGTGACTGTCCCATGGAAATCCATAATCAAAGCTTGTCAACTATTCCAGACATATTTCCTTTTGCAATGGCTTGAAAGCCATTGCAAATCTCCCAATCACATGTTGTGCCTATTTTTCCAGGAAAGATTTCCACCCAGGAATGATCTAGAAAATTCACCATATACCACTCAACCAGAAAGAAATGCTAGATGGTGATGTGTTAGAATGGCAGGTTGCATCTCAACAGCACACTAGGCCAAGGCTTTTCCACGTGGAAGAGGTTTTATTGGGGAAAGAGAGAGAAGATAGCGGCAGAAAGAGAATATCTAGAAAATATCTAGAAAGAATATCTAGAATATCTAACCTTTCATTTTATGCCTGTGTTTGTCAAGCCACACAATTTCAATTGCATTTAAAAAATACATCCATAATTTTCTTTAAAACAACAGTATCTGGACTAACCAGTTTTAAATTCCCCTCTCCTTTTCATGACAATGAAATGAAAATTTCTTCATGCTTGTGAAGAATTTAAATTCCATTGGAAATTGAATTCTCACTTTGGTTTCAAAATGACTGTATGTCTTAGCACTCTGGAGCCTGGTAGGTGAGCAAGTCTATTCAGGAGGTAGTTGCCAGCCCCTGATGTCAGGGGGACAGACCCCAGATTATCTCTAATCAGCTGCTCAGGGGCTGAAGGCTCCTGTGGATTCAATCACACAGCATTTTTTAGGAGCAGTTGCTGACCTCTGACCCTTCCTGCAGTGGGCTTGACGGGATTAGGGGAACTTTGCTCAGTTCACCTCCAGTTACAATGAACCAACAAGAAAGAACATACTTTTTAATTATCCAAACATATTTACATGCTCGACTGAGTCCCCAGATGGGACAGAGAACCATACAAAGTTACAGATAACAATTCTCCAGTAATATTCTCTGTGTCTGTCTGTCTGTCTGCATGCCTGCCTGCCTCTCTCTCTTCCCTGTGCCCTTCCCTCTCTTTTCTCTCTCCCCTTCTTCTCTTCTCCCTCCCCCTTTCATAAGAGGGTCTGTAGGTGGGAGCCACGTTGCCTGTACTTCATTCATGTTGTAGCTTGACTCTCACTTCTCCTCTGCTTCTCCATTCACACACAGCTGGCAGATTCTACTTGAATATTCTAACAGGTTTTACAGGGTGCCAAAAACATTCAGTTCTGTTCTGTTCTCCTAGGACATGGCAATGCGTCTCCAGCTTACAGCTATCAAAGATCTGCAACATTAGACTTCAGAGATACAGACATGGTAGGCAACGGATTGTCACATGCATCTGTTCCTGGGAGGGTCCTTCCACAGACTAGTTGATGAAACAAATTTCCATCACCAGGTAGGCTGCTAAGGTGCGTCAGGTTGACAGTAGATAGACCTAGCCCACATAAGGGTCAATGACATCTTGTATCTGCATGTGTTCAATTTTTCAACTTGAGATATCCTCTCCCTTCTCCCTCCATCTGTTGGCATCAGGACCTCCCAAACCTATGACATCACATAGGCGACAGCGCTACCTGCAACCTGCAGACTTGTTGCCAAGGCAATAGGCACCATATTCTCAACATTCACTTGGTTCACTTCCCACCTTTACCTGCGTTACATCATTCTCCATATAAATAAGGAGAACACCCTTCTCCCCTCCCCCTTTTCTCTTTCTGCCGCTATCTTCTCTCTCTTTCCCCAATAAAACCTCTTCCACGTGGAACTCCCTTGGCCCAGTGTGCTGTTGAGATGCAACCTGCCATTCTAGCACATCACCATCTAGCATGCAGTCAGATCTCTGCCTGGTCCTCCTAGTAGAGGCAAAACAAACAGACCGACTTCTCCTAGGATTTTCTTGCCATTGGTGACACAGACGAGCAGAGTTCCTTAGGGCACACTGTGGTGCCATGATCTCTCATATCTCTTTGTACCTACCTTGTTTCATTTTATTCTACTTTTATCATTAGAAAAGTCAGACAGAGGAAATGAAGGCTCAGTTCGTTCCTGAGTTTAGCAGGAGGCTGCATAGATGCTGTTCTTCGGTTGCTTTTTGTCTTTTTCTGTTTTCTGTATTTTTTTTTAAGTTAGTTTCTCTCCCCTCCTCATGGCGCCCTGCTAACATTGTTTGCGGTTAGCATTTGGTTCCTGATGAAAGGCAAATGTACTTCTAAGTCCATTAGCACCTTTGCTCAAAATAAATAGCTCTCAGAAGCATGTGGCTGAGAGGGTCATTTTTGAAATTTTAAGCCAGAAAGTGACTTATCTGAAATTTTCTGTTTGGTGGCGGAATGGACAGATATTGTGCAGGTGGATCTGGGGTCAAGGAGTTTCACTTCCAAACTCCAAGTAGGTCCTTGTCCTGGTACCATGCAGGTTATGCGCTAAGCATCTTGGGTAATCAGGAAGGAAGCATTTCCTGTTTTTCCAGGGATTTAGGCAAGCAGCCTCCTTGCTGAGAAGACACCTAGTCATGTGCTGTGGATTGCACTCTCTACATACAAACTATTACAGTTGAAAGAAACCAAACTCTTCCTATGGAGTTAGGGTAGCCTTAGGGTAGTGAGGGTAGTCACAGACTGGTATGTGACTGTCTTGAGGAGACTTCACAGTTGTGCTACTCCCTGAAAAGTGAATAGACTCCAGGCAGAGAGAATAACTTGAGACTGAGTGATGGCAAGGCCTTTTGGAATGGGTCTTAGAATGAGGGCAAGCCTGTGTGGACAGGGATCAGGGTACAGAAGACTGCAGAAGGAAGACCTGGTGTGTCCACTGTAGAAAGTGACTAAGTACCTGTTTGATTGATGCCTCCTCTATCTAGCTATTGATAATCTGTGAGCAGTCAAAATGTTCCCTGATGCAAAGCACATTAAACCAACAAACAAGTAGAAGAGAAGCCCATGGGCACTGTATAAGGAGAAGCTGTGACTGTCCTAGGCTGTCCCTGGGTGGTAGTGACAGAATACTGCCTTTGACTGGCTTAGGTGTTTGAAGGATAATTTCAAAGGTGTTACCTCCTACTCTCAGGCAAAGGAAGTTAAGAGCAAAGTTCCCATCTTTAGTGATACAATTAGATGGGGACATGAGCCTCCCTGTAGCTTGCAGAAGGAATGATGCATTTGTGTAGTCTGTATTTCTGCCCAACAACAAACCTCTTTCATCATCCCAGGGAGAAAGGAGGCAAAGTCAGATCGTGTATGACTCTATAAATAGTTGACCTGCTGGTGAAATCAGATCAAGGTCTCTCGACTGTATAATAGAATTACCACTGATTCTCTAGTTCTGCTACCTAGGCAGTATTTATGACAAAGAACTCTTTATGTGTTATATGGTCACATTTCAGAGTGAGGCTTTACTGATAAAGGGATGGCTTCTCTGAATGTTACCTTTGAAAGGCTCAGGTATGTGTGTGTGTGTGTTTGTGTGGTATACCTGTATGTATGTGTGTGTGTGTGTGTGTGTGTGTGTGTGTGTGTGTGCACATGTGTGTGAGTGTAAAGACAGAGAATGACAAATGGAGAGATACTAAAGTAACAGAGCAAAGAAGGTTGGACACCCCTATCTTTGTTAAACAGTATGTAGGAATTCTTTGTTCTGCATACTTTTTTTTAAAGCTTAAAATAAAGTCACAGACTGGTATGTTACTATCCTGAGGAGCACTTGGAAACCTCAGCTGCCTTTGTTCTACGTGTACTGGCAGCCAGGACAACTCTGGGTCTACCTGGTAATAAGGTGCTGCAGCTATAGCATGAGGTGGATCCTCTGAACAGGAAGGCAGAGGAGCAGCCCTTTCTGCTGGTCATTTAGGACCAGTGCTTTCCATTAATAAGAAGCCCCTTAAGATTCACCGCATCACTCACCTTACTGCCTTTATGTAAGGCAGTTGCATTTTCTTTGGCTGGGTTTCTATCCAGAGGCTGCCCCATGCATCTTCCTGCTGCCAGCACACCACTAATGTCAGAGTCAGTGTGCTCCTCCGTGGTCACGACTGCCATGTGTCATGCAGCCCTCTTAGGAGTTCTGATGACTGTGAAGGATGTAAGATACAAGCTCTAGTTATGGTCTCAGTGGCCCTTCTCCAGACCTCCCTCCTTCCCTGGAATACGTGGTGTGCCAACGCCAGTTGATCTGTTCAACCTTCAAGAGCCAGACTAGTGATCAATATTTCTTTGTCTAGCAAGCATCATGTGTAAGACAGCAAGAGCCTGCAGCAGCTTGAAGCTCCATCTGGCTAATGGAGAACATACTCTTGGGGTGCATATTGGTTCCTCTCCCCCATCTTCCCTGGACTGACAGCTGGGGTGAGATGCCTTGCTCAGCCTGCTGAGCCACCAGCAATCTGGATGATTTCTCTCTGATCTGAGAAAGCTGGATTTCCTACTGAAAGTCTGCGAAGTGACCCATTGTGATGGGGCCACATTCACCAGCAAGGGACTGTCCATTCGTGGCTGAGTCAAAGGCCTGCTGGTAAACCCTTTCCTTCTAAGAAACCCCCATTATCAGGAGGACACTCTATGAGGACTGGACTTGTGACTCCAGGAGCAGTTTCCCCTCGGGTTCACTTAAGGTAGAGTGGGAAGCACTTAGCTAATTGCTGGAAGATTCATTCTCTATTATACCAAGAAAGAGCCTGAGGTAGCTGACTCAGCTCTGCCTAATGGCTTTGGCTTGGTCACTTTGTAACTCTGAGTTAGAAACTTCAGATATGGCTGGAGAAACAGCTCAGTTGGGAAAGGGTTGGTTTTACAAACAGGAAGATCTGAGTTCAAGTGCCCAGAGCTCCCAGTAAATGATCCAAGTGGGCACTTGTAACCTCAGCTCCAAGGAGATGGAGACAGGCAGGTTGCTGTCTGGGTCTCACTGGCCAGTCAGTTTATCCTTGATGAGCTCTAGGACACAGAGATACTCTGTCTCAGGGGGTGAAAAAACCGAGGGCAACAAACTTAAACTCTAAGATATGTATGACACTCAAAGTTGTCTTTTATCTGTTACACATGTGAATCTACAGACGAATAGGAACACCCCCCCCAGCACACTCCCCTACATGCATGCATCTATGCATACACACATGGCAGTGAACACACCACACACACACACACACACACACACACACACACACACACACACTAAAATACAATAGACCCCCAATTTTCTCTGTATAATCCAACCTAAACTTCTCAGTCTTAAGAATTAAGACATCATCTTTCCTGAGGACCTGCAAACTCTATAGTTTATCTCCTTGATAATTTTTATTTCTTCATTTTTTTTCCACTAGTCCTCTCCCCCAAGTCTGAGTCCATGGTCCCAACATTCATGTAAATGGTTTTTTAGTTCATGAAAGGAACTTTGCACAGAAATTGAGGATACGTTCACATTCAAACCCAAATACCAGTTCTTGGTAGGGAAATCATGAGAGAATATGTATTTAAACCACATACACCCTGAACTTCTTTTTGTTACCGTAAAAAAGTTATTAGTTTTGTAAGATATTTTTAGGAATAAAGGAAGTATTCAGTTAGCATGTACAAACAAATCTTCTGGTACAACACCTGACCCCCAAACAGTACAAAAACAGGGAACTTCATGCTTTTTCCATCATGAAGGGTTTTGAGGACACCTGCCTACCTACACAAGAAATGACTCCCTTATCTAACCACCCAGGGCACAGACCTGAAGTGTGAGGCTCCACAGCCAGGTACGGAGTACATGCCATTTCCTCAGATCTCTCAGGGACATCTGCCCAGTGGGATGTCTCACATTGCTTTAACACACACGTTATTCGATGACTACAGTTTTCCCTATCAGAGTCTAAAGCAGGAACTTCATGAGGCTGTGAGCTACATAACTCATGTTCCTAGTACAAAAGGGCACAGTCCTTTCAATTTCTGATAAATATGTAAATACAGGAATTTCAGTCATTAGCAGAGTGTGCTGGCTAGTCTTATGTGAATTTGACACACAGAGTAATCTGGAAGGAGTGAAACTTAATTGAGAAAAATGCCTACACAAGACTCAGCTGCAAGGTATTTTCTTAGTTATTAATGAGAGAGGGACCAGGCCATTATGGATGGGGCCACCCCTGGGTTGGTGGTCCTGGCTTCTATAAGAAAGCAAACTGAGCAGGCCGTGGGGAGCATGGGGACCAAGCCAGTAAGCAGTATCCCTCCATGGTTTTGCATCAGCTTCTGCCTCCGGATTCCTGCCCTGTGAGAGTTCCTGTCCTGACTTCCTTTGGTGATGAACAGCGATGTGGAAGCATTAAAGTCAAATAAGCCCTTTCCTCCCCACTTGCTTTTTGGTCATGGTGTTTCCTTACAGCAATAGAAACCCTAACTATGACATAGTGTTTTACATAGATCTAGCTTTCAGTAACATTTCTGATATACTGGTGAAAAGAAATGGACAATTTCCATAGTCCACAGATCTCCTACTTCTTCTAGTTATCAATTATGGTTGTTAACAGCATGCTCAAACTCTGGAATGGAAAGAGTGTCCTAGCTTTTACACGCTACTCCATCCAGGCATGGTCTGTATCCCTGAGCATGTGTATTTGGTTCTAAAAGTCATTTTTGTTTTGGGGGATATTTGAGTTTGACAGGGTGGTCTTTTGAAACACATTGAGAACTCACTAGAACAAGCAAGCACTGGAGCTGCCTGTACCATCACCTGGTCTCCTGTTGTGCCCGTGAGTCACAGGAATGCACAGTATTTGATGATCTTTCAACAGCTACAGTTCATATGCTAGAAGCTGTCAGTCTAGGCTTGGCCATTTGACACAGCGGCAACAAGACGCCGTCTTCCCATCTTCTTCTAATCCTAGCCTTGTAGCTGGCGTTCTCTCTATTTTAATGTATGTAATGATGGATGTTGATATCCCATACGTATCTCCATCTAGCCTTTGCAATCTGTGTGTGGTTCATTGCACTTAATAAAGAAACCCTCTATGCTGACGCATGTTGTTGCAGATGGCAGCTTTTCTGCCTTCTTTAAGGGTGACTAATAGTTAACTGCATGTCTCCACTCCATGACCTTGCCACTCCTTCTTGTATGTGAGCTGTTTTCATATATTGGCCATTATGAACAGTTTTCAACCTTGTGAATAATGGTGAAATAATACTTTGTATTTATTGAAGCCCATATTTCTCTATAATTTTTCCTCCAAACACTTTTCCTAAATACTATTTCCCTGAAGCCACATTCTTCTACCCAACTGAACCTGGACAAAAATTTAATACTTGCCAACATCTTCCTAATTCTTTCCAACTCTGAAATTCTATTATGGGAATGGCTATTCACAGCAATACATCACAGTTTAACACATATTAAGCCCTTGCTCCATGTAGTCCTTGTACTCAGTGCTCAGGGTGTTCAGCCTGTGTCTGCATGTGACTGTTGTGGAAAACACACCCAGCAGATGGTAAGACATTGAGGAAATGGGTAGGGCTCAGACCAAAGAGGACTCATGCTAGTGGTCCTATGTGCCTGTTTCTCAAAAGTTCTAAGAATGTGAGTTAGCCTGAGTATTTTTATAAATGCAAGTCATGCATTGTAAACACATACTTAAAAGAGATGTAATTTTCTTCTTTTATAGGAAAAGGCTACAAAGATATGAACCACGGCACATCCATCCCTGCACGACTTGATGGTTTTCCTGAAGATGTGCCATCCTTCTGCCTCTGCCCTTTGTTCTCCTCCCTTTCCCTTCAAATGATGGAGATGCATTCTGTCTGCCTCCAAGCCTTCTCATTTCAACTGTCCTATTTATACCCCCGAGCTAACTGGAATGGAAGAAAGGGTGGAGGTTATTTTTTTTCCACCTGTTCTAGGAACACGTGTTCAAAGAATGAATTTTTCCCCTCATTAAATCACCATGGCAATTTTCCAGGAATTCTTATTTTAATATCAACTGAGGAAGTGCATGGTTTCTATCTGAAGGTAATGAATTCAATAAGATTTTCAAATACTTTTAATTTTATTATTTAAAATTGCATATATTGGAAATTTAGTTTGCACAGAACTGCAAAACATGAATCAGTCTAGAATGTTTCATCTCCACATGTAGTTCGCCAATATATGCACACTTTATATGCTGGAATCCCACAGAGTAGGCTTATCTTCCCAAGGCTTTCTCAAAAGGGACACAATGAAGGGGTCTAGAGAAAGGAATCACTTCCAGGTAATCTCAGGAAATATGGGCATATGAGTAAGGGCTAAGAATAGAGAAAGGACAAGTCAATAGACCCCAGTGGACATGAGGCCTTGGGGAAGCATAGTGAACCATCCAGAGTTGCCTTAACCTCTGCTGCCTCCCCTCCTTACCCCTGGGAAGCATGAGCTCCTTGTGTGGTCTGGAGCCCAGGCCACTCCAGGGGAGCTGAGAGCTTCTGGCTGAGGGCATGGACAACAGTGTCTTCTAAGTGCAAGGAAGGCTCTTTGCAAAGATACAAAAATGTCCCAGATCCCACAGTATAATGTTGCACAGTGGTGGGTCCGCAAGCCTTCCAGTACAGTGTGGGAAAGTCGTGCCATCTTAGGAGAGTGGGCATATTGGTCTAGATTTATGGAATGGATCTCAGAAGGACTATGGTGTAATCCCTGTGGCAAATGTTGATGTGTGCAGTAGGGGTGTCTTGCATGACTTCCGNCCTGGCCACACACAGAATGCCACGTAGCTCCTGCTCATACGCCAGGAATTCTCGGGCTTCAACTTCACATTCTCGGGCTTAGAATCATGTCACTGCCAACACAGCCTAATGCCATATAAGGAGTTATTTATGCCAGCAAAACTGATAAGGCCGAGGCAGGCAGCGCCATCTTCAAGGCGCGGCCGCTAGGCTCCCTACATTCCATGGGTGAGACAGCAAGTGGTGGGTAGCATTAGACGGCAGAGTCCCAGTACAGCTTCCTACAGAAAGGTCTCTGAGCTCTTCTGCTCATGAGGGGATGGAGAAGACCTTTGAAAGGAGGTCATCACAATGAACCCATAGTAAAGACACATGGTCCTCCCCCATCTCTAGTTTTACCTGATTCCGTTTCTATAGGGAACATCTTCAGAGATGAAAGAAAGGAAATCAAATGGCTTAGCAGAAGTCAGGGTCTCCTTTCATCCTGAATTATATGTGTCCATGTTAGAGTACCCCCAAGTCCACTACCTCCCAACATCCCTCCACAGTCATCCAGCCCAAGACAGGCTGGGGGCAATTGAAGAAGGTTGGTAAAAGTTGAGACATTTGGTATGTTGTTATTAGGGAATAGTAAGAGTGTAATGGCCTTAGTGATGCCAGCAGCTTTATGACAATCCACTTAAACAGGGTATGATCAAAGAAGGCCTTGATGTATATGCATTTGTTAGGTTTGTTGTTTTCAATGTTGTGTAACAGAAATTGTCTGAAAGCAACTTAGGGAACAAGGAGAGAGGGGCTTGCTCTGGCTCACAGTTTGAGGATGCAGTTCATCATAGAGGTAGATGGGAGGTGCAGGAGAGGCAGCGTGAAGAAGCTGATCATGTTGCATTCATATTCCAGAAGCAGAGAAAGGGGGATGCTGGTACCCCAGCCCACAGGATGGTGTTTATGTGAACTGGGTTTTTCAACCACTGCTGACTCAGCCTTGAAATTCCTTCAGAGTTTGAGATGATTGTCAAGGAGGCCATAACATATCCCATGAGGTTGCTGATCAACACTAACCAGCCCATGGGTATTGAGAAATTCACACAAAAGGAAATCTTTTTTAAAAAAATTAGGTCAAATCTTCAAGGAGTTCCAGAAATATTTTCAACGTGACTACTTTTGGACTGTATAGCAAACAAACAAACAAACAAACAGACAGACAGATAGACAAAATCCCAGAGAACCTGATAGATCCAGAATTCCCCAAACCCAATGTGGTATCAGTCATTCACATATGGCATAGCTGTGACTGAGAAGTACACACATTCCTGGGCTCTGTGAGTCCGAGGACCTTCCTTCCTAAGGCTTTCCCAGGAGACTGATAAAAGTAGGCACATGTGAGTCTGCCTGAACTTATGCCCTGTTAATATTTGATATATTCTAGAGATACAAACAAGTGGTTAAGATATTCCAGAGCTTTCTGTTGGACTTGTCGTTTTGAATGCTGTGTGAGGTGGTCTCAGCAAGTATATTAAATGGAGGCTTTGCATGCATACATCCTCTGTAAGCACATGACTTCTCTGTCTGCTCTTGAGTTTAGAGACATAATTCAGCAGATCTTTGCTGCTTCCTTCCAAGAAATCTAATCAAACCAGTAGTGGGAAGAACCAATATGGTTAGGGTCTGCTAGGGAAGGAAATATATTCAGAATTTTGCCTCCAGGATCAAATAAATAGTTTTTTCTTATTGTTGCTGTAATCTGATCTCCAACGTATAAAATGAGGATAAAATATTAAAAATAAAAGACATAAAGTACAAAACGGCAGAGTAAAAACATGAAACAGTCCAGAGGAGCGGGAGGTGGGGGAGTATTTCTTGGTGACATTTCCTCAGATAATAATGGAAAAAAAAAAGAGGTCTAATGTTTACCCAGCTCAGCATCCTGCCAGCTTCCCCAGCGAATGAAACCCCCCCCCCCCACCGTGGTACTTACTTTCCTGCATATGTAACGACATGAGATTGCCTGCAGAGGGATCACAGCTTAGGGCAAGCTTTGTGGAGGATGAAGGTGAGCAAGTATTTCTCCGTGCTAAACTGTATTTCCTTCTAGTGAAGTTCCCATTTCAAAACTGTATCCTGACCAGCTGGGCAAGTCAAGCACAAACAAAACCCCAAATAAAACAAAGCCTTCAACGTTAATTTCTAGCTGCCATTCCTCACTGGGCGACCTTCACTCAGCTCTCTCCTCATTGAAGGGTTTTGTGTGAAAACAAGATCTTCGTCTCTGTGCCTATTTACTCCCAGCAAGAGTCGACATGGGAGCTTGCACCAAAAGAAGATGGGAAGATTCTGAGAACTGAGATTCATGAAATGTTTCTCTCCACTCCAGGAAGGAATTACGTGCAAATGTCTTTTATGTTTCAGGAAAATTAAAAGCAGAGAAAGGTAATGGTTTCAAGGTGTACTCCCAAAGATTATGTGCTGTTATTACGCCCCACTGTCAAATGTTCAAGGTATTTAGAGAGGGACCACTGGGAGGAAATGGGGTTTAAATGGGGCCCTGGAGGTAGTGAACATGACAGCATCTGTGGCTTTTAAGAAGAGCAGTGGGGTTGGACATGTGGCTCAGTTGATAGAGTATTCACCTTCCTTGAAGGAAACCCCAAGTATGAGGCCCAGTAAACCTATAATCCCAGAACCCAGGAAGTTAGAGCAGGATCAAAATTCCAGTAGTATTCCTGGCTACTTAGACAAGCTTAGGACTCAGGAGATCCTGTCTCAAAGTAAAGGTAGTGTGTCTGCCCTGTCTTGTCACAGGGCAGCCTCTGTCTGGTCACAGCACAGTGAGATGCCAAAAAGACCTCTGTGACTTCTGAGACTCTAGAGCCACGAGTTAAGTTCCACTTGCTCTAAATTGCCTACACCCAGGGTACAGATGTGCCAATAGAAAAAAATGAACTTGGACCGATAACTACTACATAAGAACCTTCAGAAAAAGTCGGGCTAGGATGAAGGGTTGGGAGTTTGCAAATAAAGGTAACAAAGATACATGTAGTGGGAGTTCCATGGTTGGAGCAAGGTACTGAAACAGGACACACTGGGAACGAATGGAAGGCTAAGCATTACTGATGGCTTGTGTGTGTGTGTGTGTGTGTGTGTGTGTGTGTGTGGTGTGTGTGTGTGTGTGTGTGTGTGTGTGTGTGCAATGTGACCCATGCAAGAGCACAGGTAGGACTATGTTGTTTAACAGTGCCTACTCCTAGTGATCAGGTGGGGTGCGTCTTGATTGGTCGCTTGCTCTTCCCAGCTTAAGCACAGGACCTTAATCTCTCTAAAGATGACACAGCAAAAATCAACCAAACAAGAGACTTGGGTTATAGTTCAAAGACCCCAAACTGATAATCCAGAAAGGTAGGATTAGAATTCAGGTCTTTCTAGAAACCATGGTCCCCCCACACACACCTCACTCCACCATTCTCTTCTTCCCACTTCTCTCCTCTAGCTTCTCTTTTTAAAATTTTTTATTAGATATTTTCTTTATTTACATTACAAATACTATCCCAAAAGTTCCCTATACCATCCCCCCACCCCTGCTCCCCTACCTATCCACTCCCACTTCTTGCCCTGGCATTCCCCTGAATTGGGGTATATAAAGTTTGCAATACCAAGGGGTCTCTCTTCCCAATGATGGCCAACTAGGCCATCTTCTGCTACATATGCATCCTCTAGCTTCTCTTTTTCTTTTTTATGCCATTGCTTTCTAGAGAAAGTTTCAAGTAACCCAAGCTGGCCTCCATCATGCTATGTATCCAAGGATGACCTTTAACTCCTGCTATACCTGCTTCCACCTCTCCAGGGCCAAGATTACAGGTGTGTACCACAATACCAGGTTGTGCATACTGAGGATGGAATTCAGGGAAGTGAGCTTGATGGGCAAAAAGTCTACCAACTGAACTACAGCCCATCTGCCTGCCAGCCTTCCTTTCCTTTTTGACATTATGCTATTAATTCCAAAGTATAATTTAATACCATTTAAAATGTTAAGCACATCCATGAGAAACATCAGAAGAAGAGAAAAGCAGAAACTGAGCTGTCAGATGCTTAACTAATTTTGTTGTATAAATAATAACTAATCATTATCATTGTTGTGTCAAGTCAATGTATACATCTATACATTTATACGTTCTCCATGTGAGTGCTTACCTAATTCTCTTCTTCCTTCCTCCTCTTCCTTCTCACTATGAAGCTGAGGCTGGCTCTGAGTTTGAATGTTAGGAGCACCTGAGTGTTAGGATCACTGGGTTTAATCCAACCACTGGTTTACTCTAAACTCCTCAAAAGTAAGAATAAACACCTAAAGTGGTCTAAAGTGGAGACAGAGAATGATTTCCAAGACACTGATGGTTAGTTAAAATTAACCCCAGTCCTGGGTTCTAGACCAACTTCCAGGATCCTCTTTTCCTTGATGTCAAGGTCTGCATGGGGGGACTGGCAGAAAAGGCAGTGGTAGGTTCTTTAATATACTCTCACAGCCTTTCTGTGGGCAGATGAGGGGTAAGCGTCCCTGAGGCTTAAGGTGATGTCACCATTGTCTATGAACTCTGGAATGCCCCGGTGAGGGATGGGCACTGGGCATCTTTCTGAAAGGGGTGTTGGGGAAATGTGCTTCTAAGCATAAGAGAAGCAATTCTCCTATGTGATTTGGGACCCCTTTGGAAGGGATCTAATGACCCTTTTGCAGGGCTTGCTTAAGACCATTGAAATGACAGATATTAATATCCTGATTCATAACAGTAGCAAATTTACAGTTATGAGGTAGCAATGAAAATAAATTTTATGGTTGGGGGGGTCACAACAACATGAGGAACTGTATTAAAGGGTCGCAGCATTAGGGAGGTTAAGAAGCACTAATATACTAATATATAGTCATGGTTGTTAACGTAGGGACTACATGGCCTAAGAATTGTTTCCGTGTCAGCACAGCTAGAGTGAAAGGGAAGTGAAGTCAGTCTACCAGGGAAGAGGCTAGAGGGATTAGCAGGGAGTTGAGGGCTTTGCAGGGTAGGCTAAGCAGCTTTGTCTTAACTCGGTGCCCTAGTAGCCTTCCATTGAGAACTGGAGGCTCTCTGACACCTGGTACTTAGTATCAGTGACATATATTTCCATAAGAGAATCATAAGACTAATTAAAAGCATTTATCAGTGCTCTAGCCAACAGGAAGAGTCAAAGCACGACTTCCCTAAGCTGTAAGCCACTTCGTAGTTTAGATCCCCAGGGGCTAATTAATACCTCGTGAAGAAAGGAACCAAGAAGCAACCCTTGTCCCTTTGGAAGGTGTCAAAATTTCTGCCAAGAGCTAAGTTCTGTAGTGGTGACATCTTTTTGCTGTGGACAGACGTGCCTACTATCCAAAGGCATGCACAGGTCTTTATGCATGCTATCTAAAACATACATGGATCAACATTCACACTATAAAAAGGCATTTAGGAGCCTACATGTGTGCAATATAGAGGCATACACAGATTTACAAGCTTGCTACACAGTGGCACGCATGAGTCTATATATGTTCTACATAAAGGCATTCATAGGTCCCTATGCCTGCTGTACAAAAGCATCTGTCTGTTTCAGTGCTGAAGAACTCCAAAGTTATATCAACATTGTTATATCAACAATGCTGCTGGATATAGCACACAGCCCTGGCTTGTCAGTAATTTAAGCAAGCCTCGTGCCTAGCCAGATTACACGGAGCTTCTCAATCCAGTGTCACCTGTGTAAGGGTCTACCAGAAATCATTCTAACCTATTCCTTGATTGTTCTGGGACAGGTGTCCTGTGTTGCAAAGCCCTTAGACTTCTAGGGGCTCCCTAACAGTCACTCTATTCATGTGCCCATGTGCCTGGGCTGATGTGGAGGGCACTGGAGGCTTGACTAAGTGTGTGCATTGGAAAGGGCCTTTAGCTGATTTGGTCTTTCAAGGTATTTTCTGGAAGGTGTTAATGTAAGATGCAGACCTGTCTCAAAGCTGCCCACTCTTCTATGTTCCTTTATATGCCTCTATCCAGATCACTTTGTTCCCAATCTTTAATCTGGTACCAAATGATGGGACAGATTATACTGTTCAACTTAAAATTTAGTGTTCATGGGACTGAGTATTTGTATTGCAAAGCTATATTAAGAATCCTAAAATATCCTGCCATGTTCATAGATCAGTGCATGGCCCAATCATTATCCAAGAGGTTTCTGCCAGTAGCTGATGTGAGTAGATGGAGAGACCCATAGTCAAACATTAGGTGGAGCTAGGAGAATCTGGCAGAAGAGTGGGAGGAACGATTGTAGAGTCAGAGTGGTTGAGAACTTGAGAAGAACATGGCCTACAGAATCAACTTAGCAGGGCTCATCAGAGACAGAAGCAGCAATAACAGAACCTGCACAGGCCTACACTAGGTTCTCTGCACATATGTTATTGTGGTACGGCCTGGTGTTCTGTGAGACTCCCAACAGTGGGAGTCTGGGTTGTCTCTGACTCTTTTGCCTAATCTTGGAATCCCCTTTCTCCTACTATGCTGCCTCATCTAGTTTTAATATGAGGGTTTGTGCCTAGTCTTATTACACCTTGTTATTCCATGTTCATTTGATATCACTGGTAGGTCTGCTTCTTTCTGAAGGTAAATGGAGGAGGAGTGGATCCTGCAGAGAGGGGAAATGGGGGTGTCTGGAAGGAGTGGAGGAGGGGAAACCATTATCAGGATGCATTGTATGAGAAAAGACTACAAAAAAAGGAAAATAAATTACTGACTGTGGGCTGAAAATATATCTCAGTGAGCGGAGTGTTTGCCCTGGCTCAGCCTCCTGCGCTGTAGATGCTAGTTGTGACAACAGTCACCTGTAACCCCAGTACTTGGAAGGTACTAGAGCATCAGACACTGTCAATTAGCTATGCAGAGAGTTTGAAGTTAGCCTGAGTTACGTGAGACCTTATCTCAACAAAACAAAGCAAACAAAACTAAGCCCCAGAACAAGACATGTTACTTAATGTTTTTAATGGTTAGCTTTACGTATCACCATGGGTAATGGATGCCTAGATCTCTGGCTGAATGTTACTCTGGGTGTGTCTGCTCCTGGTGAGATTGATACTTCATTCTGTAAGCCCAGTAAAGTGCACGTGAGTGCCATCCAAGGTGCTGAGAGCCAACATAGCAAGGCAGAGAAAGGGATGATCAGACCTCCATGTCTTGGCTGGAGCTCATATACTGATCACCTCTGGACGCTGCTGTTTCTAGAGACCTCACCATCTACTGTCATGGACACCAGTAGACAGAGTCAAGGGGTTTTCAGGCTCCACCATCTAGTGAGCCTGTCTCTCCCACTGACTGCCTCGCTCTAGATAAAAGTGGGTAAAAGCTTTTGATTGTTTACATTGCAAGGCCTTGATTTCTATTTCTCTTACTCATTTAAGTCTGTTCTTACAAACTGGTATTTCCTCCTTGATTATATCTGTTTCTTGCTACATCTTGCTAAGCCTAATCCCCCCCCCCAAAAAAGAACTTTCATATATATATATATATATATATATATATATATATATATATATACAGTTGAATAACTGAGTTTTAACATGGAGGGAAGATTATCTATAATTGTAGTGGACAAAATAATTAATAATTCAGAGCTTGTATGGAAATTCTAAAACCAATAAGAAAGGCATAAGCTCAACAGAACAACAAAGAAGGATCTTAAAGAAGACGAGAGAGATTGAACAAGTCTGCAAAGACAGAAGGCAAGTCTGTCGTGGTCAAGAAATCATTAAGTCAAGAGATGCAGAAATATTCTGCCCATTCTATTATGATTTAAAGAAACCACAAGAGTATATTGGCCCCAGGACTCTAATAATGTAAAAATCTGGAAAGGATTTATACACACACACACACACACACACACACACACACACACACACACGTATATACATACATTTTTACTGACTTGAGTTTCCATTATGCCAGCCAGCACTCTACCACCAAGCTATGCCCTGGCAACAATCTTGAAGAAGAAAAGTGAACCACAATACATTTTGTACCACTCAAACTGAGTTAATATCATTGATAAACAGACATAGAGCTAAACCTTAGCAATACCATTTTAAACAGACACATTGATCCTGAAAGGCTGTGTATGCCATATATTGTGAAGTTAAGATCACTAAGCTAAAAACACATGAAAGTATGTATTAAAATCCTGCCAGCAAGTCTGCCCAAAAACAGTGAGCATGATGCCCGAGTGCTGCCTCCACAGGGACTCCGAAGCACAGGAGCAGGAGATGGAATGGTGGGACCTGGCTTGTGTTCCAAGTCCCAGCATCTGTTTTTCATGGCAGGCTCCTGCATACTTACGAAAAGACTCTAAATAAATAATTTGACAAACAAATGACATGGTCTGTGTGTGGACCCCTGTGCTCTTGCGAACCCCAGTGATTAATCTACAATCTGGGTGTGTGCACTTGACATTCAGAAAGTAGAAAAGAAGAAAGAACAGGAGGAAAGAGGGAGAGAGGGAGGAGAGGAGGTAAGAAAATTATTTTAATGCTCTGAGCAGGAAACTCCTGCTCTCTAAGAGTGGTGAAATTAGTCTTGCTTCACGTTTGTTTCTAGCAATGTGCCTGGATGCCGGCAGTCTGGTGATGAAGTCATTTCTACTAATTTCTCAGAGGAAGGAAGAGTGAGCCAGGAATACTATATACCCAACAAGGGAAAAATGTTCTTACTATAAAAAGAACGCCCCTTAAAGGCGAAGAGCACAAAGGATGTAGTGGAAACCCCATATGTTCTCTTTAGAAAAAAAAATTCTGTTTAATAAGTTTAACTTAGCCATAAAGACAGAATGACCCACGGAATGCTCTTTAGTACTGCTCAAGGACAAAGTAATTACTCTCTATGAGACGGTTGGGGAAGGAGACCCAGGATCCTCCCCTAGACTGAGAGCGGGGGGCCCACATGTGAGAGCACCATATGGGTAAGGGGTGCCCACACAGCATAACAACTAAAGATGGAAGTCAACAAAGAAATGGCCAGAATGAAGCATTTTGGTGTGTGTGTGTGAACTTAACTGAACTTAACTTTAATGTAGGGCACACTAAATATAACTTCAACCTCAAGCGTCAAGGAAGGGGTGTGTGCTAATGCTGTTTCCTTCATTAGGTTCACCTCATGAACCTAATGAAGCCCAACCTGTGTAAAATTGAGACAAAGATTCAAATTCAAACGTGACGGTGGTGGTGGCAACCACTGCCTGTTTTACATAAGTATGTTTAGAACACTGAATGTCTGTTCTGTAGGCATATGTTGGAATAAAAATAAAATTGGGAGAGAGTAGCCCATGCCATGAATTGCCGTAGTGGTGTTAGGTTAAAATGGAAAAAATTTAATATTTTTATAAAAATAATGTACCATAATCCCATTTTTAGAAAATGTCTCAGTCTGCTTGTTTATCTACTCTTTTCTCACTATCGATATCAGTCTGCTTGCCTAATGCAAATGGAGATGAAGATGTTAAAATGGTATGCATAGGCACAAGTGTGGACAAGGAAGGGTATCCTTGGTGGGCTTGACCACACCCATGAGCAGAGAGGTATGTGGGGATGTGCCACACAGGGAGGGCTTGTTTTCATTTACATATTAAGGAAGATAGAGATGGCTCCATTAGTAAAGAGCTTGCTTTGCCATGTTAGGAATGTGAATATGGTTCATGCTAAAAAGAGAAAGGAAGGGGAGTAAAAAAAAATCCAGGTGTGATGTTGTTCAGACAGCATCCCAACCCGTGGAAGGTGGGAGCAGATGTACGTTTCTGTGGTTCATTCATTGGCCTGCCAGGTCAGCCTACTTGTGAGTTCCTGGCTTCCCCAAAACTCTGTCTAAAAACAAACAAACAAACAAACAAACAAAACAGGATAGGGTGAGGAATGACACCCAAATTTGTCCTCGTCCCTTCAAATCCATATGCATCTTTGTGGGCTTACAGATCCTGTTCTGAACAGCTATAAACTTATACATGAGGCTGGTACAATTTATTGGAAAACTGAACCAACAATGTAAAACTATTCAGTGTGCATAATCAATTAGGCAGAAAGGTTTGCAACGTTTTTATACACACTGTGGCTCATACACAAAATGACTGGTAATAAAGTGCCACCCACAACAGTTGTGGCATCATTTTATCTTAAGCAGATTCCATAACCAATATGTCAGATGTCAATATTTACAAAATAAGCAATACATGCATGTAAGTATGTCTCAAAACAGTAGAAAATGAGAGAATATTAAGTATTTTGAACAACTCAGGAGAGTATGGGGGTTCTCTTCTCCCATGGCTGTCTGCCCCAGTTAGATCCATTGTCTGGAAGCTGTTTAGTCAATTCTTAGAAATGTTCACTTACATCAACCAATATCTGCTGACAAAGGCAGATGCTAAAATCCCACACAAGTCTGCTTAAGAATTCCCTCAAATTAAAATTCGTATTGTCAGTCTTTACCACACCTTTAGGAGTCAAACGCTTCAGTCCTCAGACTGGGATGGAGCTCTTTCTATGACTGGACAGAACAGGCTTTGAATTTGTTTTCTATTTCTATCTCACCCTTTTCTTACTCTGCTTCCAAAGAAGGCTTGGTTGTAGTCACAAAGTTTTTTGTTCTTCTAAAATCCATTCGTTCCTACACCTGTGAATCTTCATTCTCTGTACCCTCCAATAGAGTTACCTGATTTTTCTCAAATTTAATAAATCTATTCTCAACTCTAGAGCAAACTCGTTGTCATCTTTGAGGACCCTCTGCCAACCCTCTGGGGTAACCAACCAAATATCCACTCTGTTGAGCAGTGAATCTCTAAGGTGCTCTGTGGTCCATCCCACTGAGAAGCTGCAGGGTGACTTCACAACACTCTTTGCTCCCTGTCTAATCCCTGATGTGTTGATAGAAGTTGGTAGATGCAGACTTTATGTGTATGTTGGGATAAAGGACACTGAGCTACAAGTAAGTCATCTTCATGTTTACAGTCAGACACAGTGAACATTTTAGAGGGAAATGGCCTAAGAGAAAGTTCTAATGACTGTCTTAGGAGCACAGTGGTGTCCCATCAGCTGGGGGGATAATACCATCAACCCATTCTGTCTCTCTAAGGGGCTTTTACTTCCTTGAGTCATTGCTGTTAGACAAGAAGTGATTTCCTTAAAGAGCAGGAATGTCAACAGGCCACTGACTTCACTTCATATTTGCTGAGGATTGAATGGCATTGTGAAAACCTTGGAGCTCCTAAATTACACACACTGTCTCTGACATGGTTTCTTGAACATCGCACAAGCATAATGTCAAAGCAAGCCCCAACATTTCACTTCTCTGATGTACCTTTGGACGAGACAGTGTTATCAAATGCAGACACGTGGGTGGAACCTGAGTGTTGAGCCCCAGGCTGGAAATAGGCCAAAGAAGAGGAATCCATGAAGTACTGGAAGCAAGAATGTGGTATAACTCCAAAATGACCAACCCCTCAACAAGCAGTACGTGTCAGTGTGGGTTGTCAAGAGCTACAGCCTCAGCAGCCACTGAATCTGTCCAATCCCTACAGTATGATGCCAGGCAGCTACCAGGGAATCTGTAATAGGGATCAATACAACAAGAAATGATCTGCCTCTTCTGTCCTTGTGCAGCCCAACCACCATTCCCTGGATAGGCCTTACCTTCTACCCAGACCAAGATGTCTAATCCAGACAGCAAAACTCAAAAGGGTTCAAACTCGAGTCCGGTATGTAAGCCCTGCACTCAGGAGGTTGAGACAGTGGGATGGCTGTTAAGTACAGAACCAATGTCTATGGTACAGACTCAACATCCTGACACAAACAAACAAACAAACAAACAAAATTGGTAGGGAACCTCTTTTATTATCAATTTACAAGCAATTCCTCATGGCTTCTTTTTGTATGAAACAAAAGATCGACAACAGCTTAATTCAGCTAGTTTGCTGAAGGGACCCTGATATAGCTGTCTCATATGAGGCTATGCCAGTGCCTGGCAAATACAGAAGTGGATGCTCACAGTCATCTATAGGATGGAACACAGGGCCCCCAATGGAGAAGCTAGAGAAAGTGACCACAGGAGCTGAAGGGGTCTGCAACCCTAGAAGAGGAACAACAATATGAACTAAGCAGAACCCCCAGAGCTCGTGTCTCTAGCTGCATATGTAGCAGAAGATGGCCTAGTCGGCCATCATTGGGAAGAGAGGCCCCTTGGTCTTGCAAACTTTATATGCCCCAATACCGGTGAAGGCCAGGGCCAAGAAGTGGGAGTGGGTGGGTAGGGGAGCAGGGCAGGGGGTGGGTACAGGGAACTTTTGGGATAGCATTTAAAATGTAAATTAAGAAAATATCTAATAAAAAAATTTGGGGAAAAAAATTCCCATTTCAAAGGATTTGACATTTGTTTGTTACTTGTATGGAAAGACAGACACAGAAAAACACCCTGTGAGCCTGAAACTGTAGCCTTGTTGAGTGATAGGAACTTAACATGAAAACAGTAGCATGGGCTCCTATGAGACACAAACTCCAGAGCTCTGGAAGGTCAGGTCAGTGTTGCAGGATGCGGATAGCCTCTGTAGTCTATATAAACTAGGTGGAATCTTGCCGCCTAGAACTCAGTTTAATGCAATGAGCTGTTTTTGTCTTGCCTGCTTCACCTAGAACCATAGAGTCCTGATCTGAAATTGTCTAGAGTCCAACTTTTGTCTCTCCCGCTATAAAAACAAAAAAAAAAACAAAAAAAAAAAACCAAAAAACAAAAAAACCCCGAAGTTGTAACTAAAATAATGGTAAGTGAAGTTAGGAAACAAAAGGCCAGTAACAGACATCTCTGTTTCACACAGGAGAACCAAAGTCATTGTTAAGTCAATGATTCAGGCACACACACTAAATTTCATTTTGAGGAGTGTGTGTGTAGAAGTCACTGTGGCTACTCTGCACTTTAGGACTTATAATGTCACTAGGGTCATAACGCCCTGTGGATGACAGAGCCAGACTCAAAATTCCTGATGTAATCACTTCATCATGGTTTATTTCTCAATGACATTACTTTGAACAATGATGTCCTTTATTACCTTCATTTAATTAACAGATAAGGTGTATTTGATTTGAAAGTACTGCTCCATTTCCTCTGGTTTTAGTGGAATATTTAAGGTGAGTAATTTATAGAGAAAAAAAATTCCCATAGGTGGATGTCCTGAAAAGGTGTCTTTGAATGTGTGCTGTCTCGCAGTGTAGTCTCAAATATGAGCAGGTGTGTATGTGTGTGTGTGTGTGTGTAGGTGTGGACTCTCATTCTGACAATTCACATTTGGTAACTAATCCAGTCCAGCAAGAACTTGCTGACTTCCTCAGGATTGAACTGGCATTCTGAGAGCATCATTAACTTTGTTGTGACAGTGAAACTCTGATGGCTGGTGCACTTTTCAACAGTCTCCCAGCCTTCACACCATTTGTTGGGATGCCTGAATTTCCAAGCCCCTGACCACATTTGAAGTTCAGTAAGTATGCCCAGGAGATGCCCAGAACAGACGGGCTGAGGATCCTGACTGCTGCTCACTGTGATTTTATTTTACACTGATTCCTTCCACCTCATCATCCTGGCAGTTCTTATTTCCAAGGATGGCTTCTTTCTCTTCTGAGTCTCAGACAGCTCCCAGCTGGCTACTGCTGCCTCTCTTCTGCCAAGACGCCTTTGCACAAAGAAGATGGAGTTTCCTTCATGGAACTCTGTGAGGATCTAGAAGGACAAGGTATATGGTCAGACCGCAGCACAAATTGCAGCATGGTTTTGGAAGGGACACTAAATATACCCCCCCCCACACACCCCCACACACATGTAGGTATGTGAACAAATGTGTGTACATACACATACATGTATGGTGTATGTGTGTGTGTGTGTCTCTGTCTCTCTCTTGTGTAGCTGTGTGCATTTGCATGTATGTGTATGTGTGTGTGTGTGTGTGTGTGTGTGTGTGTGTGTGTAGGTGAGAAGATAACTTGCAGAAGTTGAGTCTCTCCTAACATGTGGGTCTCAACTAAGGTTTTATTATTTATGTTTATAAAAAGCAGGCAGATTTCTGAGTTCAATGTTAGCCTGGGGAACAGAGGGACAAAGATCTAGGCCCAGGCATGATAGCAATTATAATTTTAGGGTGGAGTCCCACTAAGCTATCTTGTTGTATATGCTTATGCTTGTTTTCTCTAAGAATCAAGGGGTGGGGGTCATGGGATGCTGGTTCATGGAATAATCATAAGAGAATCTGGGATAATGACTGAATTAATTTGGAAATAAAAAACTGGGCTTCTGATCTGCAAGAGATGAGCTATCAGAGTGTTTGTAGAATAGCAAGAGAAACCAGTCTTGAGCCAAACAGACAGAGAGAGAGGGAGAGAGAAAGAGAGAGAAAGAGAGAGAAAGAGAGAAGAGAAGAGAAGAGAAGAGAAGAGAAGAGAAGAGAAGAGAAGAGAAGAGAAGAGAAGAGAAGAGAAGAGAGAACAATCAGGAAAGCTATCTTCAGCAAAACATAGGCCATAAGCTTGTTATCCATGATTTGATTTCGAGTTCGTTTCACCGTTCCCAGAAATCTCTTCTCTCGGAACCCCTCTCTAAGCGTAGGTTGGTCCTTAAAAAGTGTCCTTAGTTGTGGGGTGGGATCAGACCTTCCATCATTACTCTAGAATGGACAAGGCACAGACTCCCGACCACTGTTCTCTGAATGTGATTTCCTCACCCCATAGGACCAAGTAATTATATGTTAATTGTTTTGCAAGCAAAGTAACTTGTGTGTAAAAGCAATGATTAAATGGAACCCTGCAGAATAGAAATGCTTGTTGGTGATGATAAGTGAGATTTTGCTCAATGAAGAAATGAAAAATGGGCAGCCCATATTCTCAGCAGACTGACAGCACAGCCCCAGTAAATAACCTGCAAAGTCCTTTCTTATTGGAGACAGAAAGTTCATGGGCTATAGAATAATTCTCCGTCTAAGGGTGGCTGCAGCTACTGCTGCCTTGTAAAACCACATTGTTGGGCTTAGAGGTGAGCTTCTACTGATCCACGTGAAACATTCTTCCCATGGTATCTAGAACATGGAGAGAGGTGAAAGAAGGAATCAACCTCCTAAGGGAAAAGTGAAGTCACTTTTGTGACCCAGGGGAACACTCCATGTAAGAACAGGTGCCAGGAAGACTTAGTTTAGCTTTCAGGAACACCACCAAGGGCTACTTAGGTAAAATAAGTCAGATCTAAAAATTGACTAATGGAGTCTTTGCTGCGTCCATCAGTTTTCACAGTACACCTGACCTCTATTAAGACCCATGGCAGCTTCAGAGATGAAGGCAGTACCAAGAATAGTTTCTGTTACAGCCAAAAATCACATGGGTAGTCATTTCTGAAAGTCCACCACTCCCAGTTGGTCCCATTTGGCACTAATGCAATCCTAGGGGAAGCAGAAAAACTAAACAGTATTATTAGCAGTGACAGAAAGCTTTTAGCCTGGCTCCCCTATACAATGATGGATGCTGTTTATCATATTTTACCTGTTGCTTTTAAACTTTCCTTGTCAGAATGAATCATGGCTAAGGGGAAGGGGACCCAGATTATAGACAATGCGATTTGTCTAATCGCAGTTGCCCCTCGTCAAGAGCCGTGAGCGAATGTAAGCAGAAGCAACCCGCAGGCTGAAAATCATTCTCCCTGCCAAAACTGTCAGGGGTGCACCTGGCTCTGTATGAAAGCCCTGCGAAGGAGGTGGTTCCCTTCCTGCACCGGGGAGCCAGGGAGTGGAGGTGCAGGCTTGACTCTTGCTATCTAGTGGGTTGATAATGAAGATTAATTTACTTATTCCTTATCGACGTAAGTTGGAACACAGAGAGGATGTCTTACAGCTGAGTGGAGCCGGCCCTTAGAGACGCATCCCTGTACTCCCCTTGTCAGCATTGAACTGCGTGGAAACCTATCATGATGGACTCCTGCTTGCCTTCCTCCAGCTTTGTTGATTCCCTGATTATTCTACGAGAGCAGTAAACACATGCAGAACTGTTTATTAGTGATCTCAATATTTATGCCACCCCCCCTTTTTTTGTATAGATAAACTTGCTTCCATTTTTGGCAGGAATAAAATAGTTTAAGAAAACCAAGGGTCACAAAATCTGTATTTTGACAAACTTGAAACTAGCTAATTTTGATGCTGAGTACAAGACTAATTTTATAACACAAACAATGCAAAACAAAACAAAACATACCAGTTGTCTCTGTCTCACAGAAGTAACCGGGGAAACACAGTATTATGTGTAGTATGCTCCAAGTGGCTGATTTCAACTGGAAATGTCTTAGAAATTTACAAGGTACATCTCCAGTTGCCTCATTTCTATACAGCATCCTTGGATAGTACAGGTGTTTAGGCATGTGCCTGACATGCAAGTAAGGTTTCCACAGTTCTTCGAGCAATTGTTTAACTCATTTGTAAGAATGAGGTCCAGCTGTGATTCGGAAACAAGTTCCCCTATTGCCAGAGTACATGGTTTCTATGGTCTAGTTCGGGATCATACTTCCATGACCTTGGATGGAGTAACATTTCTAAGCATTAGCTAGCCCAGTACAGACACCAAAATACACTCTTAAACTGTAGGTAAGTTTGGTGGATCCATGAAATAACACATGTACAGATATTTAGCATATGAGGCAGGGAATGTATCTCAGATGCTCTTGTGTTTGCCAAGCATCCATCAAATCCTACATTCCACTCCAGTGCTATATTAACCAGACATGCCCATTATCTAAAAATTTGAGAGGTGGAAGCAGGAAGATCAGAAATCTAAGATAATCCATCCTGATACCAGACTGGATACATGAAACCCCCCCCTTTTTTTTTAACTGTCAAATACAAAATCACAAAAGGAAATACTTAATATAACACCCAGTGTCAGCTCTTAATACATGTTGGTTCATTGGATTGTACTGCTGTTATGAATAAATTATAATTTCATCAGAATAATTTTAAACTAGTTTTGATTGTGAAATAAAGAAATGTAGGATATGGATAGGTTATTATTATTATTATTATTATTATTATTGTGTTGTTGTTGAGCATATATGTCACAGGGCACATTCGGTAATTAGCAGACAATGTTTTGGGGTCAATACTCTTCTTCCATTTTTTTTTTTTTTAGATTCTGGAGATCAAATACAGATGACCAGACTTGAATGACATGTCCCTTAATCTTCTGAATCATTTCTTCACACTCCAAGGCACTTTTAAAATCTGAAGGGATGGAGGGGGATTGATTTGATACCAAATGATCAGTGGATAGAGGCATGGGACATGAGTGAGTATCCAGGTGCATCAGGCTAACTGTGAACAGAGGATGGAAAGCCGAAGGAGTGACACACACAGGGAAGAGTGGGTGGGCAGAGCCAGCAATAGCGGGAGTGCTGAGATACCAAGGGAGCTGTAAGAGCAGAGCAGGTAGAAGTCAGGTGAAAGAGGGCCTGCTCTGAGCTAAATTGGCTCAGCATTTTCATTTGAATGACAGACATGGTGGATGAACCTTTGCCCAGCATCTCAGCATCCCAGATCCATGGACTGCAACCTACTTGGTCTCCCAGGCTCCTCCACTTTCCTCTTTCCACTCTGAAAAGAAGTATAAACTTCTCTTGTCTTTACTTTCGAGAATTACTTATACAATTCAGCACAAAGTTAGCCTCTTTGCCTTCTCTTTCAGAGACAGGATAGGACAAACCTTCAGACCCATCTGCATGTCTGCCTACAGATACAATACAGATGCAAACCTCCCATTGGAGGACTTTTTTGTTTTTGTTTTTAATTTTTTATTAGATATTTTCTTTATTTACATTTCAAATGCTATCCGGAAAGTTCCCTGTAACCCCCCCCCCCGCCCTGCTCCCCTACCCACCCACTCCCACTTCTTGGCCCTGGTGTTCCCCTGTACTGAGACATATAAAGTTTGCAAGACCAAGGGGCCTCTCTTCCCAATGATGGCCAAATAGGCCGTCTTCTGCTACATGGGGTACAGAGCTAAACAAAGATTTCTCAACTGAGTTATACCGAAGGGCTGAGAGGCACCTGAAAAAATGTTCAACTTCCTTAATCATCATGGAAATGCAAATCAAAACAACTCTGAGATTCCACCTCACACCAGTCAGAATGGCTAAGATCAAAAATTCAGGTGACAGCAGATGCTGGCGAGGATGTGGAGAAAGAGGAACACTCCTCCATTGCTGGTGGGATTGCAAGCTTGTACTACCACTCTCAAAGTCAGTCTGGCTGTTCCTCAGAAAATTGGACATAGTACTATTGGAGGATCCAGCAATACCTCTCCTGGACATATACCCAGAAGATGTTCCAACTGGTAATAAGAACACATGCTCCACTATGTTCATAGCAGCCTTATTTATAATAGCCAGAAACTGGAAAGAACCCAGATGTCCCTCAACAGAGAATGGATACAGAAAATGTGGTACATTTACACAATGGAGTACTACTCAGCTATTAAAAACAATGAATTTATGAAATTCTTAGGCAAATGGATGTATTTGGAGGATATCATCCTTAGTGAGGTAACCCAATCACAAAAGAAGTCACTTGATATATACTCACTGATAAGTGGATATTAGGCCATTGGAAGACTCTTGAGGGGCAACTCTGAGATCTAAATGTGATCATGTGGGTATCATGTCTCGTGCCTAGCAAGTCCATTTGGTCACCTGTAATAAATTCCCTGATGTTCAATTTCTAGGTCTCTTTCTTGTTTTTGTTTTGTTTTTTTCTCAAATTAGGTTTGAAATTGGGAGTGTGGGAGCCTAAAAATCCTGTATAAAATCCAGGGGAGGGCATGTACAATGGAGCAGTGTCCTGCATGTGAGCCAAGCTCTCAGATGGACTTCACATTGACCAACTGGTTTTGCATTCACAATGGACCTATTTATTCTGGGGAGAATCTGAGACTCTAAGTTCAGCTATATCAGAGAGCTCGTGAGCAGCAAAGGCAGGTTTGAATTTAAAAGTTTTGGGGCTGAGGTCGGTATCTTGCTAATACCCCACTGCTGATTTTCAATCAAGCACATTAAATTAAATCTTTCTTTCTTTGTTTCTTTCCTTCTTTTCCCCTTTCCTTCTTTCTTTCTCATCTTCTTTTTTTTTAAACTTGTGTGTATGGATTTCCATTCCCACCTAGACCTGAAACTATTCGAAGTGAACAAAAGAAGTAACAGCCATGTTGTTTCCTTGGGAAACAGATTTGCTGCAGGCTTGAGTCTCTTGTAGATACTTACCGTTTAATACATTTATACATCGCAGATTATTGCTTTACATGTATTTTGGGGATTTGGTGAAGTCATACTTTAAGAACCCCGGCATTAGTGAGTGTCAGGAAGGGAAATGAAGGGTGAGCTGGAAACTTTAGAATTGAATTTGTGCCAGGAACATGAATGGGATTCAGATCCATTACACAGTGCGTCTGCAGCTTCAAATTCCTAAAGCCCACCCCTCCTGGAAAGAAGTGAAAGTGACAGAAATGATCAAGTGCGACAAATGTGTTAGAGCAGCAGGCATGTGCTGATCCTTTACTGGTCTACTCCGAAAGGCTGTTTTGAAAGTTAATTGAATCACCATTTAGTGTTTGCCTATCCTCGCATCATCTCAACCCTAAGTTACTATCATCCATGGAAGAAAGTGGGAATTGTCTGTGCCTACACTAACCACTCTAGTATGTGGGCGAGACATAGAAGTAATTAAGCCTTAAGTTTACAAGGCATTTTCTTCAAGATTGTCCTCCTAAGTGTTTTCTAAAGAGACACAAATAACCGAGATATGTGTTGTATCCTCATATGTTCTTCATGGGGCTTTTTCTCTGGTCTCTGTAAACACTATTCCTGTTGCCCGTGTCTGCCTTTTGGCAGTGTGTGGGCATGATTGTTTACTGTGTCCACTCCTCCTCAAAAGGTCATATCCCAAGGAACCAAGTTGACAAACCCAAGATTCTACCTGTGTCATCAGACTGCATGAATGTACATAGTGTTAGCATAGTGTTCCCTTCTCCCTTAAAACTTTAAAGAGATTTGTTTTAATTCTTTTTACATGCATGTGCATGTGTATGTGTGAGTTTATGCCTGAGAATAGAAGAGGATGCGGTATCTCTTGGAGCTGGAATTGCAGACAGTTGTGAACCTTCCAGCATGTGTGCTTGGAACTGATCAAGCATCATCCGGAAGAGCAGTGCATGCTCTTAACTGCTAAACTCATCTCTTCAGCACTGTTCCCTTCTTTTTATTGGTGAGTATAAATTCTCCCGACACACATTTAATAGCATTCCTGTAGATAATTTCTCTTTTTTTCCCATGTTACTGTATTCTGTGACACTGTGATTTCAGGGGTAGAGATAGTTCTATGCTATTGAGTTAACTGCATGGTAACCACACTCTGGCTTGAGGATTCACTGATGTCTCTGAGCCATTTAGAAGGATGCCTTGGCTCAACCCATAGGCTCAAGTTTAGCTCACAAAGTATGGCACAGACCTTTCAGGGAGAAACAGTGCTCGGGAAGTAACAGCAAGATCCTATGCATATTCCAGCCAAGGATAAAAAAAAGAGAGAGAAAGAATTGAAGGGAGCTGGAGCAATGGCTCACCAGTTATAGCATTGCCTGCTCTTCCAAAGGACACAGGTTCAATTCCCATTACCTATATGGTGGCTCAAACTATACCTTCAGCTCCAGGGGATCAGATGCTCATTTCTGGCTTCTGTGGTCACAAGGAACACACCTATTACACAGACATGTGAGCAGGGAAACCCCTCACACACAAAAAATGAAAATAAATAAACTTTTAAAAATGCGTAGTTGCGGAAAGTGTTTCTAAGATCAAAGGACAAGCTCTGTTTCCAGCAGGAGTCTTTTTTTGTCCAACACTTCCTTTTCTGGGGTGGAAGGGCTTGATGGATTGGAAAGGCATTGGCTGTTACTTCTGTACAACAATCTCTCACTCTTTCTACTTGGCTGCTCAGAAATTTGATGGTGTCAATGATCAATGTGGCTATCAGAGCTGCTTAAACAGGCCAAGTCATTCTCCTCCATAAATCTTAATCTTTCACACACACAACTTTATCTGACTTTCCTGTCTTCTCATCCTTCCTCTTTCTTCTTGCCGACTCCCCTCCATCCTCTATAACAGTGAAGGCAAGGCTATTTTGTTAATTTGGATTTTCTCTCTTTCTTTTGGTTAGTTTGTTTAAGAGTTTGTCATCATGTTTATCTTCTCAAAGATACAACCTCTATGTCCTTGATCCTTTATACCTATTTGCTTCATTTCCGTATGCTTTGTTTTGGTTTTTATTATTTCTTTCCATCTACTGAATTGGGATTCAGCTTATTCTTTTTCTCAGACTTTGGTGTGCATCATTAAATGACTTCCTAGATTCTTCTGATTTGTTAACTAATTTTTTTTATAACTATAAGCTTCCCCCATAGAACCACTGTCATTCTACTCCCAGACTCTAACACGAATTTTAATTTGATTCTAGGATTTTAGAAAATCCATTCTTGATTTATTCAGTGGCTACTTACTATTCAAAAGTATGCCCTCAAATCTCAGGAAATTTTTATATTTTGCAGTTTCCTTTAGTATTGATTTCAAGTTCTTTCCCATTGTGATTAGCTAGAGTCTAAAAATTATTTCGATTTTCTTGTCCACGTTCAGACTTATTAAGTGTCCTAAATGTATCTCATAGGTATTTTTGGACAGTCAAGAAGAGTGTACTTTACTCTTCTTCAGTAGGTAGAATGTCTATAGATTTCTCTTGAGTCCCTTTGACTTAGAATGCCATTTAATTCTGATGGTTTTGTTGTTGTTGAATTTTGGGTGGTCTGGATGCCCTCTCTATTGGTGAGAAGGGTATATTGAAGTTGCTTACTATTGTGTAAATCTCAACCTGTGCTTTTATGTCCAATAATGTCTGTTTTTATAAAATTAGGTGCACTTGAAACTGGAAAGATGTCTCAGTGTTTAAGGCCAGTGTTTGTTGTTGTTGTTGTTGTTGTTTTCCTTACCGAGGATCCAGAATCTATTTTCAGCATCACAGTACTTTACAATCATCTACCATTCCAGTCCCATGGACCCACAACCCTCTTCTAGCCTCTGCAGGCACCAGACACGCACACAGCTTAAGATACTTATTGCAGGCAAAACATCCATGCACATAAAATTAATTAATTAAATATAATTTTAAAATTTGGTGGTCAGTACATATATATTGGTGGTTGTAATTTTCTATTGACAGATTATTCCCTTGACCAATATGACATGACCTTCTTTTTATATCTTCTGATTAAGGATGTTTGAAATCTATTAATATAGCTACAACTGCTTCTTGTCTGGTTCCCTTTTCTTGGATCTTTCTGTATTTCCTTCCTAAGTTGTTCACCTTGGACAGTAAGGTGCATTTCTTAAAGACAATACATAGGTAAGTCCTGTGGGCTTTTGTTTTTATTTTACTCTGTTCTTTAAAACAAACAAACAAACAAACAAACAAACAACAAATCTGTGTCTTTTAGTTGGAGAACTAAACCATTTATATTTATAGTTATTATTGAAAGTTATATATTAATTACTGATATTAGGGTGGAATATTTGGTACTTGTGCATCCTCAATTGATTAGTCCAATTTCTATTTATTCTATTTGTGATCTTATGGATGTATTTATCTTTTCTTTTATTGTCTAGGGTCCTTGCAATTATCTTTTCCTGTGCTGGATTAGGGATCATAAAAACCTTAGTGTGTGTTTATACTGGAATGTTTTTGTTTTTGCAATTAAAAGTAGAACTCTGCTGAATATAGTACTATTGGTTGGTAATTGTTATACTTGGAGGGAGAACTTCAGGGCAGGGACCAAGTATGCTCTGTGGTTCGCAAAATTCAAGTTGGTATCTTCAAATGGAATTGGTTTGAATCTTGAATACATGTTTAATGTCCTATTGAGACTAATCCTAATACCAATATGGAGTTAAAATTTAACTTTAGAAAATCATTTATATTAAATAAAGATTCCAGTAATTATAGTGGTTCTACATAGTTTATACACACACACACACACACACATACACACACGCACACAATCTAGGCAATCGTATAGCTATAAGGCCAAGGCAAAGATTTAAAACAAAATAGTGTATAATTTTGTTAAATTTTTGAATGAAATATGCACTAATTGAATTTCACTAGTAGGAGTTATCTGTATACACGCACACACACACACACACACACACACACACACACACAATTACAGCTAATCATCCCAGTGTATCAGCTAGTCTGATTTAAGCATGTTATAATCTGTGCATACAAATATCAAAATTTCATGTACACTGCACTTCCAAATTTTACTTGCCCATCACAGACACAGTATCAGATACAATCCCATTGAAATTATTATGGTAAGATTTCATGAACAAGATCAACATGTAATAACACCAGTTCATACAGTAGGATCAGGGGAAGAAAATCTGCTTGGTCTTACCCACAGATGAAGAACTACAGGTGGTTTACTGAGAAAGGTATGTGCTCTTACATTCTGTTGCCTCAAGCACTATAAACAGTAATTATACAGGAGATAATACATGTCGAAGGCAGGGTGAGAATGGAAAGAGGAGGTCAGAGGAGGGAGGATGGCTGTGATGGCATGCTCATGTATGAAATTCTCAAAAATGATTAATAAAAAATAAAATGAAAGTGAAAGTCCTCCATTTAAGAGGCTATTTGAAGTTAAGGAAGGCTCTGTGCCCGATAGCTTACTCTACAGCTGCTAGATGATTATTAAGACCAGAAATGTTTAGAACAACATGGGAAGTGCTTGTTATGAAGGAAAGGAAATTACAGCATTGAAAAGGTAGGGTGATCAAACTAGGGAACAAAAATGTCTCAATTTATTCTGTCTGGAGTTGAGGAATACTAAACACAATGGCCTGCACACCGTCAGGGACCTCTTGGCTCCACCAAGCATCAAAATATTGATAGTGTTCATTTCTGCAGCTAAAGAACTGTGGATATGCCATTTAAAACATTTTTAAAATGCAGGGCTAGAAAGGCCATACCCACACTCTATACACTGGTGTCAGCATTATATTAAATTGGGAGAAATGGCAAGAATTTCCTTGAAAAATCAAGAGTGAGATGAGGGCTTCACTCTTGCCACTCTTGTTCTTATACTTTTTTACGTCTTAGCTACAGCAGAAACATAAAAGAGGAGCAGAAAGGGTAGAAATAGGAAAAGAAGAACTTAGCCACATTTTCAGATGAAAAGATCCATAAAACATCACCAAAAACCTTTTAGGTTTAAGAAATACTTTAAGCTCACTAGAAAAATATAAACACAACACACAAAACACAGTAGTTCTTCTAAAATTCCCCAAACAAGCTTGCTGAGAGGCATTTTGGATAGCAATTCCACTTACAACATTGAAGAAAAAAGGGAGGGGGGAACAGAGAGGTAGACAAACTCAACCAAGATCTAGTAACCTCTACAATGAACAATGCAGAACAATGAACAACAACAACAACCAACAATCCCTTAGCAGTCACATGGAGATAAAAGGGCCCAAGAGTTCATGAGTCTGTGTGGTGAAGATCAAAATGTCTGAAGAGCTGAAGATGTTTATTCTGCACAGTCAGTGCCAAATCCTACTGGCATCTTCTAGAAACAGAAAAGTATTACTAAGGTTCTGTCCCTCGTGGAGCAATTCCAGTTGCACAGGTGATCCTGAGCAAAAGCCTGTAGCATAGAGGAATCACCATTGCTAATTTTAAGACACATGACACAACCATAGTGACAAAGTGACATGAAAACACATAGGTCACAGTCACAGACACCGGACTCTGTACATGATGGAAAGAGCATACAATGAAAATACACCCTTTTCAGAGATGGTTCTAGGAAAGCTAGCTGTTCACTCATATATGACTGAACCTAGATCACTACATCTCACTAGTAAGAAAATTATAATTATATGTGTACACACACACACACACACACACACACACACACATATATATATATATATATATAATGACTTAGTATAAGACATAAAACTTTGAAATGATCATAAAAACGCAGGAATCATCAAGATCTAGGGCAGGCAGAGGTTTACTGGGTAGGAATCCAGTCCCTCAGAAAATACAAATAAGGATTGACAAAGGACTATTTTAAATTAAAAAAAAACTTTTGTATAGAAAAAGAATAGCCAATTTCAGCTAGTTACTCACCAATCAAAGGATTGATAGCTATGACATGAAGAAGGCAAGGACTTAAAACAATGCATAAAATAATTTAAATGATAACTCAGTGATGGAAATGGACACTTTTTGAAAGAAAGAACCAGCAGGAAATAAACATGTGAAAAAGTGTTCAGCATCATTAGCTATCAGGAAGTACAAACCAAAAGCGCGTACAGTGAGATTCCTGCTAGCACCAGGCAAAGTGGCAACTGTCAAGTCAGGAAATAATTCCAAACAAGTGATGATAACGTTATAAAGAAACACAGAGCTTTGTAAACTCTTTCTGTGAATGCCAGCTAGTCCAGACACTGTGGGAATCATGCTGGACATGACCCAGTTACAAATAGAGCTGCCATGTGATCATCTCTGACCACTGTTAGATTCATACCCTAAAGAATCAATGACAGTTTACCAACAGATATCAGCACGCTCGCACTATATCTGTACTATTCATGATAGCCAAGTTCTAGAACTAGGTGCCCAGCCGTATATAGATAAAGAAAATGTATGCATACACGATGGAGTTCTTTTTACTCAGCTATGAAGAAGACTGGTGTGTTTTTGTTGTTTGTGGATGTAACTGGAGACTATATTAAGCAAAATAAGCCAGACTTAGAGAGACAAATACTGCATTTTTGTCTCATATGTGGAAAGGAGGGGAAAAAAGAAAGGCATGGAAATAAAAGTTCACTCTTAAGGGTGTAGAAGGAGAAAGTGGGAAGGGAGACAAGAGAGAGGGATTGAGAAAGCATCACAGAGAGGTGGGCATGAGCAAATGTTATGCCCTTGCATGGAAATGTCACAGAGAAAAGCATTACCTATGCGATTAATATTTATTATAAAAGTCATGAAAGTTTAGATAATGGTGTTAGACAACTAGGGAAAGACGTTGGCTAGTGACCACAGAAAACCAGTAAGACAAAGGATGGGCTCTGTGAATCCTTTCCCATGACAGGTGACCTTAAGTCAGTGAATTACATACTAGATTGCAAAGGAGTAGACTTTAAGGATTGTAAGTACAAAAATAAATAAGCTGCTATGATTAAAAGCAACTCAGAGAAGAAGAGATTTGCTTGTCTTACAGTTCCAGGCTACAGTTCTTTACCATAGAGAAGTCAGAGCTGCAGGATCTTGAGACAGATGGCCACACCACATCTGTAGTTAAGAGCAGAGTGAGTGAACACATACTTACCCGCTTGCTGGTGTTCAGCTTGATTTCTCCACTCTTACAGTGGTCAGAATCTCCTGCCTAGAGAATGGTGTCACCCACAGTAGGCCGGGTCTTCCCACATCAATAAACTGAATGAACACAATTCCCTATAGGCGCATCTATAAGCCAACCCACTGCAGAAAAATCCTTCATTGAGGTTCTCTTTCAAGGTGATTTCTGATTGTGACAAGGTCATAATTAAAGCTAACCATCCCCGTGTATCAGTTAGTCTGATTTAAGCATTTGACAGTCTGTGCACACAAATATCAAAATGTCATGTACACTAAACTTCCAAATTTCACTTGCCCCATCACAGACAGATACAGATACTTGCCCCATTGTATCAGATACAATCCTATTGGAGAAGACACAGCCTCCCAGGGATAAACGTACAAGTCAGGAAAAGCATAGCAGAATGTATTTGCTATCTCATGGGTAAAGCTGTAAATATTATTTCTTGAGATATTCATGTAATTACAGTCATCAGGAGGAAATATAAAGATAAATTTAAGGAAAATGGTTAAAATGTTATCATCAAACATGAAGTAGAGTAAAATATAATCTCAGACAATTATGCACATTGAAAATATATAAATTAGGATTTTTTTCATAAATTAATGATACAAGAAAAAAAAAAGCATGGCACACACTGTGCGTCCTCTGTGACCCATATGCTTTCTTTTAGTATGGGGAGAGGGGGAAAGGGTAGATGTAACTGTACCAAAATGTCAGCCATAGTTTTTAAATAGTGTGAAATAATATAATACCTCTGATTTCCTGCCTTTGTCATTGTTGCTCATTGTGTACTTTCTATTCTATAATTCCTATTCTTTATTTTGTGATAAGGAAGTTGAACTTATTTTATAGTGACAAAATATAAGTCTATTGAGATGCATTTGTCTTTAGTATTTGCCAAATTAACATATGCTTCTGTTCCTTGCCATATTTAACCTTGGTTTCCCTTCTCTTTCTGTTGTAGTCCCATTTTGCCTGTGAGAGTGGAGAGCCTGGCTCTGGGAACACTGCCCAGCCAGCTACAGACTGTGATCTGTGTCAATAAATGTGGTGTGATTAGGGAGCTTCCTGATTTTATTACCCGCTGCTCAGACCCAAGATTATTTCCCATAGGGGATTACTATGGATAAAGGACCTTGACTCTCTTGTTCCAAGGCTGCCTTGGACTGCCCCACGGGTCCCCAGTGGGTAGGTTTTGTCCCCCTCCCTCCATCTGCCTCTGAGGGCCTCCCTACTTCATCTGAGGCTAGCCTGGATAGGAGGCCAAGCTGCAGGGAGGGGGTTCTGGAGACAGCTGGGCTCTGCCCAGTGATCTGCATGAGGAGACAGGAAACTTCTCATGTCTCCTGCTGCAGAGGGATTCTCTGCCCCCCACCCCAGACGTGCTGGGTTGTGTACTGTGACCCCAAGGAATTATAAAAAGAGTCTATTTTATTTTAAACAGGTATTGGGGCAGCAAACATTTCTGTCTATTTTTGTGCTTGTAAAACACACACACATATGCACATGCACACACCCACATGCCCATGCACACACACACACACACACACACACATATACATTTCATATCCATACAAATCCATCTAAACAATTTAAAGATGACTCAGCCAGCGTCTGAAGGAAACACAGATTGGAGAACTGTTATCCAAAGATACAATTTCAATTAGTCAATAGGAATAATTTTTAAGATCTATTATAAAGCACGAAGGCCACACTGAATTGCTGTAAACTTGCTAAAATGTTAGACTTTAGATTTATGTTACAAATACACAAAGTGGTAAGTATGCGAGGTGGGTTATTCATATGTTTATGAGCCTGATTTCATTGTTCTACAAGGCACTCGTGTACCAAAACATCATGTATATCATAAATTTTTAAAAATGTAATTACTCAATTAAGAAATAAATGAAACAATTAAATTCTATCTCAGAAAATACAACAAAGCTGTGGTACAGACACACTGTTCCTGAATGCATAAGGCTTTACCCAGGAACATAGATGATTCCAGAAATAACATTCCTTTGTGGTTAGGGGCAGAAAGAGCAGAGGGAAACAAAATCCACAGACCCAGGGACAATCTTGCAATATTCTTAAAAATGCTTTAGAAGAGCAGGAACTCAAGGATAAAAAGAGGATATAAGAAAATAAATAAATAAAAACCTCTGCCAGGCTGAAAGATCGTCTCATTTTCAGTATGCTTAATGGACCACTCAGGTGCCGTTTGAAAGATATCATTGCAAACGAGCACGTGACCGTTGGAGGCACTGGCCTCTTTCTGCAGTCACTATTAGAGCTAGCATTTTCCACTGCCAGCCATTATTGTTGGCTTTCCCAGCTACGGAGCATTCCAGAGCTCTTTCAGCTGTATGTCTTATTAAATACACATAGTATACATAAGCCCTTGGCCCTCTGAGATTGGGGAATGCCTGAGAAAACAAAGTGGGTAATATTAGAACTCTCTCTAAACTGTAAAACTGTTAATTTAATGCATTCTGCGGGGAATAATCAATAAAGCAGAATGTATCAGAAATTGCAAGCCATAAAGGAACCAAGTGACCCCTCCATGGTCTGCTGATGCAGAGATGGACAGAATTCTTCTGCAGAGGGACCCTTTTGTGTGTTCTTGTGTCACATTTAAAATGCCGAGGCTGGCAGACGATGTGCGCCAGCTTCCTACCTGTATTGATTTTTTTCTTTCTGAATTGAATGGGAATAATGATAACACCTTGACCTTCGTGGGAAGCCAGCCACCAAAAGGTTCTTTTGTTGGAGCATGCTGTCTCTAGGCTCCTTTGCCAGAAGCTCTGGTGGAAGGGAGGTGTTTAAAAAACCCAACATCTTCTGCTAGCAATTCAGAAGAATCTTTCATTTCTCTCTTTTAAATATGAACTTCATATAGCGTCTGTCAAAAGCGAAGAAAAGCCCAGTGGGTACCTGAGCTATCCAGTGTTACCTGATGGCGAATATGAATGCGCATGTGTAAGTATTCTTCTCTGCTGGCAGGCCTAGAGGGAAAGGCAGGGCTAAGAGTGGGACTTGGGGTGAGGGGGAGGGGAGAGAATGGTGGCATAAAATCAGAACTTCATTCTGATCACTTCTAGGTTAGAAGTATGGCATTTATAGTTATGGGTTGGTTTTTGTTGTTATTGTTGTTTGTTATCGTTATTGTTTTCTTTCTCTTCTTTTTAGCATGTGAAGATCAATTGGACAGTAGTTAGGAGATGAGACATGTAGATTGAAAAGAGAAAGAAGAAATGAGAAGGAAGAAGAAAGAGGGTGGGGGAAAGGGCAGAGGAAGAAGAANAGAAGTATGGCATTTATAGTTATGGGTTGGTTTTTGTTGTTATTGTTGTTTGTTATCGTTATTGTTTTCTTTCTCTTCTTTTTAGCATGTGAAGATCAATTGGACAGTAGTTAGGAGATGAGACATGTAGATTGAAAAGAGAAAGAAGAAATGAGAAGGAAGAAGAAAGAGGGTGGGGGAAAGGGCAGAGGAAGAAGAAAGGGGAGAGAAATTCTGAACATTGAGGCTGGAAAAGCAGAAAACATTGGCAATGTTTAAGCTGGCACCTTGCAGACTCTCACTTGTGACCAAGTGCAAGCACCCTGCAGATTTGATCAGGTCTTAAGAAGTCAGATCTGAGTGTTAAAAATATCATCCTGGTCTTAGGAAACTTGCAGTTTTGATTCCAAGTTTTCTGAAAAATCTACCTCATAAGGAAAACCCAAAGCAAAGTCACTGAGGGCAGTTTAGCTAGGTGGCAGGTAGATGGCATCTGAAGCCAGCAGCCTCTGTTTAACCTCGAGCTCTGTGTTCTCAGGTCTGCAGATGTTGGTAAGCAATCCCTTAATGTCCCAGGGTTCACATCAGAAAAGGGACCAGTAAAGCCAGGTGTGATGACTCACAGAGACAATCCCAGGACTTGTTGGGATGAGATAGAGGAAGTGCTGTAAACTCCAAATCAGACAGGGATAAAGAACAAGACTGACCCGAAACACCACCCACCACTAGCCAAATGGGCCAATAACAGTTCAGATGAAATAAGAGAATATGCAGAAGGTATTTCAAGGAGGGCATTCTCCAAGTCTGTGCTTGGTCAGTTCTGAATGTGATTAGTTTCATGGTGAACCTTCATGGGCTCACTGAGTACATACCATACATATCTTTTTTTTGTGTCTGAATTATCTTACTCAGGATGATATTTCCTAGTCCCATCCATTTGCCTACAACATTCATGACACCTTTGTAATAGCTGAATAGTATTCCATTGTGTAAATGAACCACATTTTCTGTATCCATTTTTCAATTGAGGGACATTGTGGTTGTTTCTAGTTTCTGGCTATTACAAATGAAGCTGCTGTGAATATAGTAGAACATGTCTCCTTGTGGTATGGTGAAGCATCTTTTGGGTATACACCCAAGAATGGTAGGGCTGGGTCTTTAGGTAGCATAACTTCTAATTTTCTGAGAAAATACCAGATGAATTTCCAGAGTGGTAGTACAAGTTTACAATCCCACCAGCAATGGAGGAATGCTACTCTTTCTTACCAGCATGTGCTGTTACTTTAGTTAATGATCTTAGCAATTCTGTTTGATGTAAGATGGAATCTGTGTCGTTTTGATTTGCATTTCCCTAATGCCTAACACCTTTGGACATTTATTTATCAGGCATTGGAAATAACTCTGTTGAGAATTCTCTACTTAGCTCTGCACTCCATTTTCTAATTGAGTTGCTCAATTTGTTGGAGTCTAACTTCTTGAGTTCTTTATATATTTTGGGTATTAGCCCTCTATTAGATGTAGGGTTAGTGGGGATCTTTTCCAAATCTGTAGGCTGCTATTTTGTCATATTGATAATGTCCTTTGTCCCACAGAAGCTTAGCAGTTTTATGAGGTCACTTTTATTAATTGTTGATCCTCAAGCCTGAGTAATTGTTTTTCTGTTCAGTAAGTTGTCTCCTGTGTCAATGAGTTAAAGGCTATTTGCCAATTTCTGTTATATTAGATTTAGTGTATCTAGGTGTTTTTATGTTGGGATCCTTGGCCCACTTAGACTTGAGTTTTGTGCAGGGTGATAAATATTGATCTATTTGCATTCTTCTACATGCAGACATCCAGTTAGACCAGCAAAATTTGTTGAAGATGCTGTTTTTACCATTGTATGATTATGGCTTCTTTGTCAGAAATCAAATGTCCATAGGTGTTTAGGTTTATTTCTGGGTCTTTGCTTAGATTTCATTGATCAACCTCTCTGTTTCTATATCAATACTATGTGGTTTTGTAGTACAGCTGGTGATCAGGGATGATGATAACTCCAGAAGTTCTTTTATTGTTTAGGATTGTTTTAACTATCTTAAGATTTTTCTTTTTCCACACAAAGTTGACAATTATTCTTTCAAGGTCTGTAAAAAATTCATTGGAATTTTGATGGTAATTTCATTGAATCTGTAGATTGCACTTGGTAAGATGGCAGTTTTCACTATGTTAATTCTACTGATCTAGGAGCATAGGAGATCTTTCCATCTTCTGATATCTTCTTCTATTTCTTTCTTCATGAACTTAAAGTTTTGTCATATAGATTTTTTACTTGCTTGGTTAGAGTTACACAAAGGTTCTTTATATTATTTGTGGCTATTTTGAAGGGTGTTGTTTCCCTTCTTTCTCAGTTCCTTTATCATTTCTATAAGAAAAGGACTATTGATTTTTTTTAAGTTAGTTTTACATCAAGCCACTTTGCTGAAGTTGTTTATCAGCTGTAGGGTTCTCTGGTAAAATTTTTGGTGTCACTTATGCACACTATCATACCATCCTTGACTCATGATATGTTGACTTCTTCCTTTCCAATAGTATCTCTCATCTTCTTCTGTTGTCTTATTCCTCTAGTTAGAACATTGAGTCCTATATTGAATAGATAGGGAGAGAGTGGGCAGACTTGTTTTGTCCCTGAATTTAGTGGGATTGCTTTAAATTTCTACCCATTTGATGTTTGCTATTGGCTTGTTCTATATTGCTTTTATTATGTTCTGGTATATGCCTTGATTCCCTGACTTCTCCAAGACTTTTAATGTGAAGAGGTGTTGAATTTTTTCAAAGACTTTTTCAGCATCTAATGAGATAATCATGTAATTTTTTTCTTTCAGTTTAATAATTTTTCTAAGAATAATAAATTTTGAATGTACATGTACTGAGAGTAGTTTACACAGCTTGTCTAAACATTATTTCATGTCCCAAGAGCTCTCTCTTGCTCTCTTTCTCTGTCTCCCTGTCTCTTTCTCTCTCTGTCTCTATCTCTCTCTGTCTCTCTCTCTGTCTCTGTCTCTCTTCTTGATTCAGTTTCTGGTTAAACAATGTGCAATTCTATCTTCAGGACTTACAAGTAACAAATGAAGCAGGGAGTGAGGAGAGTCCTAGGAGCTTTGGAAACTGTGCTTAAAGTTAACCATCTGAAAAGAGAAGTTGAATTGAAGTCTTCTGTTTCCTGAGCACATCAAGTCCTTCTCACTCCTCCCTTCCCTCTGCTTCTTTCTCTTCTTTCTACCCTGGCTACATTACTTATTCACTCCTTCTACTCTCTCTAATCTATATAAATTAGTTTGAAAGCCTGGGGACAGTAGAATAGGCTGTTCAGGGAAATGGGATCATGACTAGGAACTATGGCATAATACGAATTTTATTTTTATAATTTAAGATGCATCCTACTGTAAAGCCCAGGTTTCAGATGGCTTCTAAGATGGAAAATACTCCTTCAGTCAATTCTACCTGATATATTCAGTAGTATCATAGTATCAATATTAGAACATGTTGCAAATGTGAGGGCTTAGGATGCAAAGAAGCCCAATAAAACAGTAGCATATACACTCTTCAGTAACAGAATGCCATCATCTCCCAAGAGGAGGAGAATGCTTTCATCTTTTTGTGAGTCCAACACTAGTTGCCCAACTGACTTTTGTGTCATGAAGTTTTGTGATGAGCTTCTGGTTTCTGACAGGTGGAAGGACTGAAACACAATCAGCTGGCAATATTTTAAATCACAGTACAGCCTTTGTTTATCCATGGCTTTATAGAAAAATGTTGGGATAAACAAAAATATGCTGGAATGTCTATTGAATACTAATAGAATATCTAAAGATATGCCTAACAAATTATGCTTCTGACCAAGATGGAAATCTAGGCCTGAGAATTATTGTCTATATAGAATAACAAAAACACAGCAATGTATACTTTCAAGATGTGTATTCTACGTGCTCAGGGGTCAATCCCTGAGACAAGTGAGGTGAGCTTTGGAGTACAAGCTTACTACCTTGAGTATCCTTAGAGGTATGGATGATGTAGAGAAACCAGCCCGAAGGCAGCTGTGTCTCCAACTTATGGGCAGGAGTCTGGAGAATCCTGTTCCTAAGGAAAGATTTTAGATAGAAGACAGCTGTATAGAAAAGACTCCTAACTGACTATAGGAGGTCCATTTTATGGAGAGCCAATTCTAGACCAGCAGTGCATATGAAGTCAGGAAGTAAAGCATAGGCAGTATGAAGCTGAGAGAGCCAGGAGAGTGCCTTCTTTCACCAACCAAACATGAGCTGTCTGGATTCACCCCCAACATGGCTAAGTCTATAGAAGCTCCTGCTGCTTTAGTGGAGAATAACTGCTCCCGACCTCATAGTGCTGTTGCTCAGGTACTAAGTGATAGAAGGTGAACTCTTTATAAAGCTACATTTTAAAATGGAAAGGCGCCACCATTTTGGAAAGAGAAAAATAAGTTGGTAGAGTACACTAGATCTCAGGCTTACAAGGAAGTTCAACACAGAAAAGTATTTCACTTCATGTATTTGTGTCCTGTTTAGTTCCTCACAATACTATTTCTGTTTATTGTCAAACACACATTCATCCCCCCACATACACACTCAAAATGTATTTATTATCATGTAAATAATGACCTCTCGATCAACTGGAAAGAATAGGGAACATAGAAATCAATGTCCATGTACACAACTTATTTCTGACAAAGCAAAGAAGTCAAGGTAATGAAGGGTGGGTTGCTTTTCCAATGAAAAGTGCCAACATGTGCCAATGTGATCCTGTGTTAGTCCATAAGCACCAGTGAACTCAATATAGATCATAAATTTAAGGGTATGCCCTAGTGCTACAAAGTTTTTTTTGAAGGAATCATGCACCTTTGTGAAACAAAGATTTCATAGACCTGATGTAAAAAAGCATGACAAATAAAACAATATCACTGACAGTTGATCCTGACAGTCCTTTGTTGAAACTTTTCCATGGGGATTCTAAATTGTATCAAGTGGACCATTCAAGTAACCATCACGGGGGCAATGTTTCAGAGTTTATATTGACATTACATTGATTTGTTACCTGTAGAATTTTTCTCATTATGTAAGAAAGAATAATAAAAGGTAACTTTAAATGATGATGGAAAAGGTGTTTTCCCCCTGTATTTGAAACAGTATAAAGCCAGAACGTATCTATGTTAAAATATATCTAGCTTGAAAAATAAATTAGATGCTTGAAAACTGGAAAAAAAAAACCTTATCATTTCAAAAAACCTAATCAAAATAATATAAAGACAGAATTGAAATTAAAGAAAAATATCACAGTTACTACCATCTGATAAAAATTTATTATTTATAATAGGCATGGAACACTAAAAGTTCAACAATGAGAAAAAAAACTTATTGAAACACTTCTTTAAAAAGATATACAGAGCACACTTAGGCAAGGTGAAAGGCACTGTCATCAGTCAATATATATTGACAATTCTGCATTTGTTAAGACAATGATTGTTTCTCCATATATTCGTCTCATTTTTAGTTCCTCACAATGTTATTTAGTGTATATTGTCAAACTAATTGACAATTATGTTGAAATTTAGCCTGAAATATCTTACAATTTTAGTGATAATATTTTTTTAGCTGATTGGCACTGCTATATCAAAGTCATAGAAATTATAAAACTTGAAATAATGCAGACTACGCAGCTGATTATGGGAACTTGTACTTCATATCTCACATATGAATCATACATAGGAACCCTACTACAAAACTGTACTATATTTTTATATTGTGTCTTCTACACAACACCTATGATTCAGTAGTAAAATTTCTGGTTAGCAGGCAGAATTCAAGAGAATTGAAGAGGTTTGAGTGAAGAGAAGACACTGAACATTCTTTAAACACCTTGTTTCTCCCAGTACAATCTGTATTTTGAAGCTCATCCTCAGGAAGCCACTGTATCCTTTTTTTTTCTCTAGTGATAATTTTAAAGAAGAATAGGGGCTGTGGATATGACTCAGTGCACCAAGTATGAGAACCAGATTTTGAATCACAAATGCCCATGCAAATGTCAGATGGCCTTGACAGTCTGCCTGTAATCCCATGATCTGGAGTTAGAGACTGGATCCCTGGAGCAAGCCAGCTTTAAGTTTTAGGGGCAAGTGAAGATCTATCTCAATAAATAAAGTGTAGAAAATATCAAGAAAGATAGCCAATTGTCAACACCTGTCCTCAAAACACATGCATAGCCATGTGTGTATATAACTACACATTAACATGTTGTATTCTTACACACATGTGAACATGCATACAAGCATATACATACCATGCATACATACATACATGCATATATCAAAGAATAGAAAATCAGATCATACAGTGTGTTAGACTTAGTTAAACATTGACTTAGTTGCTATTAAACACATTCTGCAGAGTGTTTCCTACAATATCAATGCATTATTGTCTAACTGTGCAGATATCTCTCCTTTCAGTGTTTGGCTATGCAGACAAAGCTGCCTGCACATCTGGGTATAGTCTGTATAAAAACAGATGTTTTCAATTCTTCAAGGGAGTGACTGAGTTATATATCAGGAATTATGTTTAACATTATGAGGGACAGAAAAACCCTTGTCCTAACTGAATATTGATGCTTTGGGGCACATAATTTTTAAAAAATGTTGTCAATCTTTAGTAGAACAAAAATATAACATGACAATTCACTGCAATGGTATACCTAATCAATAATCCATATTTCAAATGAGCTTATTGGAGTTGTTTCTTCCAAGATGCCCTAACATAATGATATAGTGAAGATGTGTATCTTATTGTACTTATCCCTTTTTATGAAAATGATTTCTTGGCCATAAGATAGGTGTTATTAAAATAATTGGCTCTTTTATTGCAAATTCATTTATTTTATTCAAAAGATATGCTCTAAAATCTGACTAGATCTAATTTTGCTTTTCCCATTTTATTCCAAAGTCATTTGATTTTAGATTTTTTTTTCTTTTTCCTTCATCATTGTCTCCTTTGGATCTCAATGTCTTCATGTCTGTCCTTCTATTTTCTATTTATCTTTTCAGCTGAGTCTAATTTTTCATATTTTTAATTTCATGTTAATAATCCTAACTTTTACATTCATTATTATCAGATTCTACATGTTCTTCCTTCAAAGGAAATTATTCAGTAAGTTTTGGTAGTTTCTGTCATCACTTTTTGAAAACACTATTTTCTAAAAGGAGTTAGAGGCAGTTGCTCCATATATGGTGATTCTGATATTTGCTTTTTTAAATCTATATGTGCTATATGCCCTTTCTGATGATACTTCCTTTCTGCATAGAAACTTTTGACTATGAATTCAGGTTTCTTTGATGTTTTATCTCAATTGTGTTACATATTTCTTGGGAGAGTTTGTGTGTTTGTTTTGTCAGAAGTGTTCATTACTTTCCCCATCGCTCTGAAAAAATACCCAAGGACAAAATAGAGGAAGGAAGGGTTTATTTTAGCCGACATCTTGAGATTCCAATCCATCACAATGGGGACAGAATGAGACTTGAAGCAATTGGTCTCCTCACACCCAGAGAAGACTACCCACGCTCTGCTCACTGTCTTTCTATGCAGCTCAGGATCTCAACACATGAAGACTACCCACGCTCTGCTCACTGTCTTTCTATGCAGTTCAGGATCTCAACACATGGAATGGTGCCGTCTAAATTTCGGGTGAGGTTTCCAGCCTTGATATTATAGGTCAAATCATCCCCTACAGGCATCCCCAGAAGCTTGTCTCCTTCATGATTCTGGATTTGTCAAGTTGACAATGAATGTTAACCCTCACAAGTGATGCAAGACCCCATGCCTTCTTTCATCCCACATTTCCTCCATCAGAAAGTGCAGAACCTCATCAACAGAAAGCTCTATGGCCTATGTCAGAGTGAGGAATCACTCAAGCCTTCCATGGCTTTTCCACACCTCCTTCTATCCTTTCCCTTTCTAGTCTTCCATGTCTTTTCCACACCTCCTTCTATCCTTTCCCTTTCTAGCTAGCATGGTCATGAGTAAAGCGTAAATATCAGCATTTCTATCTAAAAGCATTTCTGTGACCTTGTAATCCATTATATCACTGAAGAAGAAAATCCTCATTTATTTTTTATTTTTTATTTTTTTTTATTTTTTTGGTTTTTCGAGACAGGGTTTCTCTGTATAGCCCTGGCTCTCCTGGAACTCACTTTGTAGACCAGGCTGGCCTCGAACTCAGAAATCCACCTCATTTATTAAATCACTAAGTATTGGACAAGCCCTTTTCATGGTTACCCTAGACACTTCTGATTCTTTAGTTCTTCACTATTCACTGTTGAACAATTATGTCCAGAAGGTTTTCCCCCTGCCAAACTTCACAGTGTTTTAAGAGAAAGAGCCTTACTTAATATATGTGTATTTATATGTATACTGCAGTTACAATGTCTATGTTAGTTGCTTTGGTCACAATAAATATTTTAAAAAACCCTCTTGTGGATTAGCAAAATTCCATGATTTATATATAGTTTCCCACAGAATCTCATGTGTTGAAATCTTGGTCCCCAATGTGGCCACAGTAAAGTTTAGTTACTAATAGTATTTTATAAGTTACCCAGGAATACTACTAAAGCATTAATGCCATTCTCATGGGACCCTGACCAGATATTAAGGGACCAAATTGCTTTATAAAGAGTAAGTCTCTGCCTTACTGAATTTGTATGTAACCTCTATTCTTGACATGGTCCCACTTTGTATGAAATGGACCCTGAAGGTCCTCACCACAACTCAGGAGATACTGATGCCAAGCTCCTGAGTTCTTTAGACTATGAGGTAAATTATCATATTTCCTTCTGAATTATTCATCTCTAGATATTTTATTAGAGTAAAAGAAAATGGGCTAGGGACAGATGAGATGTGAAGTAGTTAAGAACTCTTACTGGTCTTGTAGAAGACCCAGCACTTGCATCATGGCTCTGAACCATCAAGTCTCAGGTGGTTCTGACACTTCTTCTGGCTTGCAAAGGCACTATATGCATGTGTGACACACTCATATCGATAACATTCTTATATACATAAAAAACTTTAAAAAAATCCTAACAGACTAAAACCCACAGTGAATGTTTATGTAGCTGAGTATTTTTCAGCCTAGAGATTTAGACAGGGATCAGCTGGGCAGTTCTTTGGGTCTTGGCCAGAGAACTTATCTTTCCAGGTGTTTGCTGATCTCTGATGGTTAAAGCCAGGATGAATGAGCAGCTTGCCTCTCTAGCTAGTGAGAGCAAATTTCTTTCACAAGAGCAAACATCTGAGAGATGAAGGTCTTGATGTTTACAGTTCTGGCATTCAACTCTTGCCTCCACATTTGTACTGTACGTACTGAGCCATCTCCGCAGATAAACTTTGGTTTTTCTCTTTGTGTTCTAGACTATGCCTTGACTTCTTTTTCAGACTGGCCCTCTAGGTCTCCGAGTAGAGACAAGGCATATTCTCAGGTGTGCTGCTGCCTCTTTAGTTCCTGTGAACAGAAAAGAAACAGAGCAGAGATTAGGCTTTATCCAGGGTAAGCTGTGGATCCACCAGCTCTGTCTATCACACACATAAACGCATTCACATACATGAATACACACACACATACAGCCACAACACACACACACACACACACACACACACACACACACACATGCATATTCCCTCATATGCAAACACAAACATGCATGGCCACCACAAACACACAAATATTAACACATGTGCATTCACACAATCACATATATACAAGTATATACACAAACACAGACATATATACACACATACATATATATATATATATATATATATATATATATATATATATATATATATATATTCCCAACATACGTATGCATCTACAACACACACACACACCACACATACACACCACACATACACATACACATACACACACATACACACACACACACACATACACACACTCACACATACATACACACACACACACACACACACACACACACACACACACACACACAGAGCTGCCCACACAGCTGGCATTGCTTGCTTTTGCCCCAGACTCAGCAGTGAGAAAGAAGGCCCATGTTAAGTTCCCATTTTCTTCTGACACTGTCTTCTTCCTACACACTGTCCATGTAGAATATACATGTTCAGGAAGCCAGGTTACACAGGAGATGCTACACACACTGGTCCCTAAATCATCCATTCCATTTCTATTTCCGCCATTAAGCACCTGACTCTGGAAGCATTGTGACCTTTTTATAGAAAAACAGAATTTCTTTCTTCCCCCCAAAAAGGAATTAAATGTTCATAGAAAGTTCAGAGGAAGTCACAACTGTCAATTTCTCATTCTATCTATTTGTGTTTTCAAGAGGGCCTGAGATGTCCTAATTGCCAACGATATTGTAGATTCCCACATACTGGGGAATTTCTGCTCTGCTGCCAGAAGGCACTGTAGAACAGTCCATGCACATAACCTGCCAAGAAAGGACCTGGGAAACAATGAGGAGACTTACTTACTTTGCTTTGATACATACAGTGACAAAAAGCAATTCAGAGGAGAAAGTGTTTCTATTGGATGATAATACCAGAGGGATACAGTTCATCGTGGCTGGTCAGGCATAGTAATAGGATTATAACACCATCCTGGCAATCAGGAAGAGAAAGCAGAGAGAGTATAGAGAAATCGAAGCCAAGAGTGGTAGCTTATGACTTTAAGTTTAGTACTTGGGAGGCAGAGACACGTGGCTGTCTATGACTTTGAGGCCAGCCTGGTATAGACAGTGAGTTCTATAGGAACTATGGCTGCATAGAGAGACTATGGATGATTAAAGAAAAATAAAATATGGACTAAGTTAGACTAGAAAACCTAAGAGCTAGCCAAAGTGACATACTTCTTGAAGAGGGTCATACTTTGTAAGAGTACCCCCACCCCACCCAGAGTGCCAGCAGCTGGGGACCAAGAGTCCAAACATATAAACCTATGGGGGATCTTTTATATTCCAATCTCAACATTAAGAATAATAATTAGGTTGTAATGTTGAAAAAGGAATTTCCACAAACTAAGCCAGTGATGGAGACAGCACCCACTACTATATCTGGCTGAGGAGTGCTGACATAGGAGATTAGAAGGAGTTGAGATCCACAGAGAAAAGCCCACATCCATCTGTGACACCATTTGGCTTAGACTCAGAAAGAGTGGCATCTGGTACTGTATTTACACTAGAGCCCTAAGAGAAAGGCCCTGGTCCACCTAACATAAGCAACATACTCATGGATTATGAAAAGAAATATTTTTTGAGATGTCCTTTCATAGCATGACCTGTACTCTTTCCTTCCTGTGATGTCCCTTCTGGATTTAGTCAGAGGTGACAGAGTAAGAAGCTGAGTGTCTAGAGCTGGCTGGGAAGGATGCCAGGAGGTGAATGTGAAGATGCTGCAGGGGAGGGGGTATCTTTGAGCTCAGTGTTGAAAGCATTCAGGAGTTAGGAGGTTTCTAGCCAAGAGAAGCTGTCCCTAATAGAACATGATTGCATGGTTCAAGGAATTCAGAAAGCATATGAAAGGCCCAACACATCCTGATATGGCTGCAAACAAAGCTGAGATGGGCTGGGAGCTGGTGAAGAGGAGATGCCTCCAGGAAGACCTGTTAAGGCTGTGGAAAATATAATCATTTAGAAGACTACGGGAGCAACCAACTAAACACGACAAAAACGGAACCATGGTATTTCAAGATTCAGCTTCAAGAACCTAATAAAATCCTTCCCTTCCTCGGGTTGTTGGCCAAGTCTTCTAGAGTCTAGCTAAGAAGTCCTCATTGGCTGCTGAAGTTCTAAACCCACCTGTATGCTCCAGGTATCTGACTGCAGAAGCAAATGCCAACCAACATACAGTGCAGTTCAGAGAGGATCTCTCCACTGAAGTCCTTAGGTCAAATACATTATCTAGCAATATCACAGGACAACAACGTTTCTTCCTGGTGGTTCCCATATGAACTGACTTAACCTCCTCTCCCTTTCATCCATCAGAGAGACACCTGTCACATGCTATTTAAGAAAACAGATCTAGTATATGTACAAGGAGTCTTCCTTTCTCACTCAAAATCAGCAAATACAGGGTGGGATATTTTGACTTTTTTTTTTTTTTTGCTTTATAGAATACATAGATTACATCATCCATGTTCAACTGAATAGTACTTTAGAAAGGGCAACCGTTTTAGTAGAATTCTATAGAGAAATAATAGAATTATCCTAATCAAAGCACACGTGAACAGGAAGAAGATGGCAAAGCTGAGGCTTGGCTGCTGCCAGCAGCTCTGCATGAGCCACTCTACAAAGGACGCCAGTCACAGTCAATATACACCTCCCAGCAGGACCACACGGAAGCAACATCCTCAATCTCCATAGTGGAGATGACATTTCACTGACACGTGCAGAAGCAATTGTTGTTTTTAAAAGAAACCATGACTATTTGCTAAAAATATCACAGAAACAGGTGTTCAGCAACATTTCTGTTACTGTGATTTTTATCACCCAAATCAACAATTCACCTGCTTAAATAAAATAGCAACCAGATTTCTTGTTAGTTTATGAAAATTTAGAAAATATAATTTCTGATTTTGTAAAAGTTAAATTTTGGAGTTTCACTGTAATTATAACCCATCTGTTAATGATGTAAAATGCGGCATGTTGTTGGATGGATATGATAAAAATATGTTGTATCAATGTATGAAAATTTCAAAAAATAAACAACAAGTATTTAAAATTCAGTTCCTATAGTTAGCTTAAAGAAAAAAATGACTGACATAATAAACATGAGAACAACCACAGGACAAACCGATAGACTGCATTTTAAGCTACTTGGCATCTGGATTTTATCACTGATGGTAGTTATTCACTAGGTACATAGCCACGTTCTCCGTGAGCACCACCGAGACATTTTCACCCACTGTAAAGCATTGATATGGGGGCTGGATCAATGGTTCCGTACTTAAGAGCGTGCTGCTCTTGTGGAGAACCTGAGTTTGCTCCTAGCACCCATCTCAGAAGGCTCAAAACCCACAACTACATCTCCACGGATCCCCAGCCCCTACTTCTTGCCTGCATGTACAAATACTCACAGAGACACATAAATTGAAATAAAGTCTTAAAAAACAGGAGATAAACTGATCTTAGATGCATGCATTAAAGAGTTTTGTAATGATTGACCCAGATCTTCAAATTTGATAAAATAAACCACATCTCATCAGCTTCTCATGGGAAAATAATTGCCTATTTTATTTTTACATCTGTTAAATGTTAGGGTTTAGGGATATTTCAATCCACGTAGGTGGATAATAACAACTTGCTACTCAAGATCAATACAGAAATTTTGCCACTTTGGGACTTACAATCTTTTCTTTGAAACAAGTGTGGTAAAAGAAAATCCTAGAAGGTTCTTAAAGGGATGAGAAATAGCTTTTCAGGTAACAGAACAAAAGCAACTGTAATAATTATCCTTGGTTGTTAACTTGACTGGATCTGAAACCAACAGAGACAGTTCTCTGGGTATGTCTAGATGTTATTTCTCAGAAATACTGTTTTCTTTCCAGAGTGTTGGGACCTTTCTGGTGATGACCCAGATACAAGGAGGTCAGATGGCAAAGCTGTTGATTTTCACCTGCTTGCCTTTGCCTCTCCTTGGTGAGCACATTTCTTTTGCTGCTACCAATGAGGCTAGCAGGGTTAAGTAGTGAAGACAAATTTCATATGCTGGTTGGCTGAAATCATTCACTGCACTGTCCTTTATGTAAACTCTATATCCCCTAATTAAAACAATCAACAGTAATCATAGGCAGCTCATTCTTTATGAACAACCTTTAAATGGTTTCATTTCCAGTATAGTAATGAAAGGATATGACCCTATGTAGTGGTTTGGATATGTAGTGTCCCTTCTTAAGGTCTGGGTGTACTATCAAGAAGTAGTTGGATCATGGGGTGCTGACTTCATCAGTTGGAGAATAGGAGGTAGGACTGGTTAGAGTGGTTAGAGTGAGTTTGTCATTGAAGAAGATTTTCTAGTCTTTGTCCTTTCTGGTGGCTATGAGCCAATAGCTCTGATTCATCACATCTTAGTATCATGCATTTTCTCACCACTGACCTTCAATCCATGGGGCTGAAACTTCTCCAATTACAAGCCAACCTTTTCATTCCTCTCTTTAAATGGTTTCCTTATTTGTATCAACAACAAAAAGTGTGGGTAATGATTTATACGGATTTTTAAACTTCACAGGCTCTACATCACCATGAGGGAAAGTCTATGGCTTTCTCTGAGGGGTTTTCTAGACTGGGTTAACTGAGGTGAGAAGATACATCCTCGGTGTAAATGGCACTGCTCCACAGGTTGGTGTCCCAATTACACAGCTCAAGAAAAGCTAAACGAAAGGGAACTTGAGCATTCACCTAGTTTTTTCTGCTTCCTGACCGTCATTGTAATGAGACTGCTCCAGTTGTAGCCAGCTGCCTCATGTTCCTGTCTTAGTGACTCCTCCACTGCAGCCACGCCTTCTCAGTCATGGTGGAATGTAGCTCAGTGTTCTTGCTTCAGGTATTTAATCACAACAATGAGAAGAGTTATGAGAAGAATTTCTGATTTGCCTGGATAACCACATAGATCTGGAGAAAACCCCCATCTTTTCCTTTGTTTGTAGGGGGATCACTATTTCAAATCCCCCCCCAACAAAATCTTCAACTCCATAGCATATACTTCTAAGAGACTGGTTGTGGCTGCCATTTATCAGGCCAGGTTAACATTTCTGATGTTTATTTGAACAGAGCCTGTACATGGAGCTATTTTTTTTGAAAAGATTAATTTTGATTGCGTATGCAAATCTACTTCAAATATAACAAACCCTTCATGTCTCTGGAGCACTGACCACTGGTATTCAGACTGTCTTTCTTGGTTATTTAAATATCAGAAAACATTACCGAGCATGGGAGACAATGCTCCAGGGACAGAAGTCTTGAACTATCCTGACAGAATAAAAGCCCATAAGAAAGTTCACGAGCCTTTGGAAACAGCACAGGAACAAGTGGTTGTGTTTATATGGAGATTTCCAAACAGATGGATATTGAACTCTTTATGAAGCACACACAAATTGTGAGGAAAAAAGGATTAGGAAAATTATGGTTAATCTAGTTCAAATTGTAGAAGTACATTTTCCACACCTGTGCACTTTATCCTTGCCTCTCCCCTGATAGATGTGTCATGCCAGCTTTAGCATGTCTGGTGACAGTGAAAGCCTAAAACTCAAGAGTTCCATACACCCACTGCACTGAAAGAGCACTATTTAGAATTTTTACATCCATTTGTCATCTATCCATCCATCCAGCTAATGAATAGGCAGGTCTATACACAAGGCAGAAATAGTACAAATCTAATTATATTCACTTATTGTACCTTACTACAAACCTCGGCTATTGAGCTATAACTCAAAGCAAAACAAAACAAAACAAAACATTGCTTTGTCAGTTTTATGTAAATTGGCTTCTATTTCATAAGTACATAACTTCTTATAAAGGCTATAATTCTTCTTTTTACGTTCACATTTGTAGAGTAAAATGGAATGAAGAGAAACTTCTCTCTCTCTCTCTCTCTCTCTCTCTCTCTTTGTTTTGTGGTCTTACCCAGCAACTGATTTTATAGAGTTTATGCTTTTGCCATTCATAAGATCATGGAGACCTTTGACAGCAGTAAGGAAAGGGATTGTTTGGAGTCCTCAGATAAAACCCAAACACGGAGAGGAGATCCAAATGGTTCCGTCCTTAGCCGTTTCCTTAGCATGTCAGATGTGCTGTCGACCCACTGCAAGGTCAGGCTCTAGGGCCCCTTCATTTCCTGGTAAGTCAAGGTTCATTTGATTATCCCATTGCATTATCCCAGTGCTTCAGCTGCATGGTTTCTGGGCATTCTCATCCTTCAATGGTTTTTTGAGTTAGCCCCTTCACTCTCATTTCTCACAGTTTAATTGTTAATTCAGTCAAATGTGAGCCAAGTTATTCCTCCCTGGACTCTGTTGACTCCAACCTGGGATGTAGTCTGGTTCAGGAGCCAGGGTGCCTGTTCTGCTCATTCTTTGAACTCAGCATTCTACCCTCCCACCTACATTTGCTGTGAGCCGTTATCCTTAAAGACCATCATCCTTATTTCACGTTCTGGGTTGTGTGCCTTAGAGTCTTTGACTTTCTGGCTTCTCTAGTGGATGATACTTGCTATTCCTCATCATGGCCTTCTCTGCAGTTTGCAGCCTGTGTCTTCTACCATACTTTGCATCTTCTCAGCACTCATCATTCACCGAAGTCTGCTGGTGTTCTGTGAGAGCTGGAGATTCTGAAGAAGAATGCAGATGACATCAAGGTCTGTATAATATTCATTACCCTAAAGGCGTGGGGGGGGGCAGGCTGACCACTACTGTGGTGCAGTTCAACACATATCCATCCATTCCCCATTCCCCACAAACAACCATACACCCTGCTCAGGCATTATAAATTCCTAACTCAATATGTCAGCCTCACTTTAAAATAGTTTTGATGCATGTAATTGGCCTACACATGCCTTGATTTGTCTAAAATTAACTATTGTCAGAACCCATGAAATAATGACAGTTATTTCTTGTTAAAATTTAGAGATCAAATTACATCCCCTAAAAATTCCTACGTCCTATGTTTAACAATGTGTCATTATTAGGAAGTAAATTTGTTATAGATGCAGTTAATTAAGACAAGTTTTTTTTTTTTTTTTGAGAAACCCTAGCCTGATGTTGTATATTTATGAAAAGTGGGAGTTTGGAACCAGACACAGAGCTTCAGAGGGTGGGTACCATGTAGAGATGAAGGGAAAGATGGGAATAATCGTTCAACATACTAAGAAATGCCAAAGATGGCCAGCAGCTGGTGAGAGTCCTTGGCAGACTCTTTACAGCCTCAGAAAGAATCAGTCTATAAAAACCTTCATCTTGTCCTCTTGCCTGTCAGAACTGTGCCAAAATTAACATGCCAGCTACTGTTCTGAGACAATCAGGGTGTCACAGAGGTGTGGCACCTAAGAGTGAATGCAGGCATCACAGGGCAGTGGACAGACTGAGTAGGGTGAATGTGAGATGAGCAGGTTTAGATTTTTGAATATCAAGCATCATCTTGGAGAAAGAAATTAAATGCCGATGAAGACCAATAGTGCATTATATTTACTGCAAATTGATTCATGGTTTCTAATTTGTTTTTAAGCACTATTTCTAATAGTGTGGAATTTCAAGTGTTTTGAAATCTATGAAGGCGTGACAGTTGGGAGATCACTGTTTTTGCTAATTTGTCATTCACTTTACATTTAATTCCAAATGCTTGTTTCTGAGACCATATTAATCCATAAGTATCCTTTGTGACATAGAGAGAAAGAACAAAGCCATGGCTTAAACTACATCGTTTATACTGAAGAGAAACTTAATTCCAAGTATCCAAGTAGTTTTGGTGCCTGAGCTTCTATTTGATATTTTTAAGCTAAGAGTTATCCTGGGAATTTACTGGAAAATTTGGAGTTCTAAAATATCTGCAGTTCTCTCTCTCTGTTTCTGTCTCTATCTCTGTCTCTGTATATTCTTTCTCTTACTCTCCTCCTGTTTTTCATTGGAAAAAAATGCCTCGGCATTCAGGCCTTTGTCAGTCTCTGGCCTCAAGTCTAAACAAGTCCCCAGAATATGGGCAGTCTGAACCAAGTACACAGAGCGGTGCCCTTAGAGCTTTAAACTGTCATTTTCCATGCATTCCCTGAGGGTTTCCACTCTAACTCTCTGCTTCACAAATCCTGGTAATCCTTGCAAACTATTTTCTCCTATCATCACAGTGAACTCTGTGTGTGTGTGTGTGTGTGTGTGTGTGTGTGTGTGTGTGTGTCTGTTCATGTGTGTGTGCTCCTGTGTGCACATGCATGTAGATGTGTGTGAAGACAAAGTTCAACTTCTGGCTGGTTCTTCAGGAGCCAGGCTCCTTGTTTTGTGAGAGAGGGTGTCTCTTTTACCTGGAACATTCAGGATCTCTAGACTGAATGACTGACATTCCCAAGGGATTAGCTTGTGTCTGTCTTTCTTAATCTCTCATATCAGGTTTCTAGGACCCAGGGGTGCTGGCCTCAGCATCTCCAAATCACAGACAGAAAGGTAAGACAGAGAAATTAAAAACTTTACTCAAGATCACCCATCTGATGATCTTCCATGGTCTTCAAGTATTCTATGAACCACTATAGTACAGAGATTCTAAGGGTTAGAAAACTAAGTCAGAAAATGAGTCCCACTCTAATGCAAACTGAACAGATGAAGACACAAGTCCTCCTGCTGCCTATTGCATTTGTCTCCAATATTTTCTACTCATTCACTCTTTCTGTACTTGGCCATATCCCTTCAGCTGACCCCAGTGGACATCCTTGGGAAGCTTTCTGATTTGATCCTTGCTTCTTTCATGCTAACTCGGGCCTCTAACAGGAGGCTCCTTGCTTACCTATTTCCTGAAGTCAGTTCCATTTGTGCAGACTTTTTTCTCCCACAGGTCAGTTAACTTATTGGGAACTGGACATTTCTGCCTTGATTTTAATGAGAATTAACTGTAGTAGTTTTGCTTTGCCCAAAGGCTGTCTACCAAATATTTTGAGAAGGAAACAAATGGTTACAGCTTGTAAGAAGGCTATTCAAAGACGGTGGAGTAAAGTAATCAAAATGATTCTTATTTCAATATCAGTGGAGTTCTGTTGTTGTAAAGAGACACCATGACGAAGGCAACTCTTATAAAAAGAAGCATTTAATTATCTTGCTTAGAGTTTCAGAGGTTCAGTTCATTATTATCATGGCAGTGATCATGGGGCCATGAAGGCAGAATAAGTACATGAAGAAGTGGCTGGAAGTTGCATATTCTGATTTGTGGGCATCAGAAAGAGGGGGAAAGAGAGAGAGAGAAAGAATGAGAAAGAGACAGAGAGGAAGAGAGACAGAGAGAGACTGGACTTGGTATGGGCTTTTGAAACCTCCTATCCTTCTAATCCTTTCAAACAGTTTCACGTCATCATGATTAAACATTCAAATATATGGCACTATGGGAACCATTCTTTTTCAAGCCACCACAGCATGTTTAACAGATAAAAACAGCAGAATACTAGTACTCAGCAGTGTACTAGAATACTAGAATACTAGTACCACAGATTAATGTGTGTGTTAAATGGGCACATCATACAAACAAAAGGTAACCGTTCCACTGGGTGACAGAGTAAGGCTAACACCTCTTCCAAACTCTAGGACCGCAAAGGTCAAACTGTGTGCTTAAGATGAACCCAATTGCCTACACTGTCAAACAAGTTGTAAGGCAAGAGGAATTTAGGTTTCCATCCTTAAATAGTGCACATGACTCAGGCATTGTTGTTGGCTCATAAGATTTATTAGTTTGTATGTATCTGTGCACTTGCATATACACATGCTATTCATGAATGTTGTTTTGTTAATGTGTGTACACAAGATTATGTATGAATGTTGTTGAGTGTGCATTCTATGTATGAATGTCTATGTGCACATCTGTGAGTACGAGAGAGAGAGAGAGAGAGAGAGAGAGAGAGAGAGAGTATGAAGAGCTATATAGTGTTACACATCAACTACTAAACCTTCTTCTCCATCCTTTTCTCAAGAAGAATCTGATGATGTTTACATTTTTTCTCAGTGCTCAGTATACAAACCTCCTGTTATGTGGTCACATAAGTTTAAGTTTATCCATCTTTTTTTTTTTTGTGTGTGTGTGTGTGTGTGTGTGTGTGTGTGTGAGATAGCTATAGATAGAGGTAGGTGCCCCAACCTGCTTTTCCACCCATTGAAGTGGCTGACAGAATCCTGAGGAGACTTGAATGTGGCCATGCACAGACAGAGATTAAAAAGGAGCTGAGAGGAAATGTGGGGAGAGGTGGGCTGGAAGGCTCCATGTCTGTAGAGAGCGAGAATCCACTGGTCATGTATTTCTCACTGAAAAACAAACAAACACACAAACAGAACCAATGAACAGTCTGCCTGGTTTTACTTTTCTCTCAAGAAAGATTTCAGATGTAGTCACCTTTCTGCAAATCGATGCCCTGTGGAAAACTGAACACCAGGGATTAAATGGATGAGTCATAAAATCCACTGGGACCTTCCTGTGTCACATAGGGATAGACCAATGCTTCAGGAGGTGTTTCCTACCCAGGTTCTCTCATATTCTCCACATCCAACGTTCTTACACCCATTCATAAATATTTACTTTATACATACTCTATTGACAAGTCAATGGGGCCTTCCTGTTGAGATGCTAAACTCAAGTGTTCATCCCCTTTTCCTTGGAAACAAACGCATATTGACATTCATAGAAATTCAGACTTTGGAAGTCCCCAGGGAGTGTGTTTCCATTAGCCTTTCAGTGACTTCAGTGTTATTCATCTCTTAAGCTTTCTTTAAATTTTAAGATTAATGACTCATGTTTACTTACTTGAACTAACTCTCATAGGAGTTTTGAAAATGTTAATGTTAAAGGCCCCACCCACAGACAATTTGATTCTATTGGTCAAAGTAAAAATCATATTTTTGTTCAGAGTTCTCAGCTGATTTACTTGAAGTCATGTTTGAAAAGTCCAAGTCTGTTTCCTAAAATAGGTGAGGTTCCTGGGCTTCTAATTAAAACTGAAAAATGCACTGTGCTTATGAGACAGCAAGTTGACCACTGGAGGAGATACAGAACAGGACAGAAACAAGTGAGTGAGGTGACCTGCAGAGGACAGTCTGGCTCAAAGCCAATGTTGGGGGTCAAGCTGTACCTTGTTCTAAGACTCTATGCCATGAACCTCAGTGGGTTTCCAATCCATTACTTTGTCCCCCAAACGTCATGTTACCAGAATTTGTCTGAACTTTAGGATGGAGGATGACTTTGTGTCTGGTGCACACATCATGGAACCCATATAGTATAGACTGATTCATGGCTTATTCCTGGGAGTAGAAGAGAACTTCCCAATAAATGTACTGGGGGTGAATTGGGACTATAGAGGCACATGAGTGTTTTAAAACCATTCCAGTTAATCCGAGTACAACAATGTATTGGGCATACCAGACTCAGAAGAGGTGTGACTCACTTACTTGGACCCCAGAAAAAGAAGGACTCTCAACACTGTGATTGCAAATTTGTATCTTGTCCCTTAACTCTATGTGCTGTTTAATAATATATAGCATATTACATATAATATATTGATACATATATTATACATACACTATATATTATTATATATTACATGTTATTAAACACTATTTAATATGTATATTTTATGACACTATATAATATATACACTATATATTATACTATATGCTGTGTATCACACTATACATATGGTATACATATATATATATATATATATACATATATATACTGTATGTATGCTATAGTATGTATACTGTATGTATACAACATTTATATAGTGTATAATAAAAACATTGTAGGTATATTGTAAATAAAGTGTATATATATGTGGGTATATGGGTATGTATTGCATATATATACTATATAGCATATATTATATGCTATATATGGTATTATATTTAATATATAATATACAATATAGGATATACAAGAATATAATATATTATACACAATATGTTTTATAACATATTTTACAATGTAAAATATAGTATATATTATATAGTATATATTTCATATTATACATGGTAATGTGTAGCACATATATTACATATATTATAGATATATAAACACATGATGTACTTATATGTAAATTTATTGTGTGATGCATATCGTTTGATCTGAAAGCTAATATTAGTGATTAAGATTGAAAGGGAAAAACATGTTTGCCTTGGCCACAGCTATCATGAAAAGTGAAACTGTCTAGTGAATTGATGACAATGACATCGCTATACAATGCAAATTTATTGCCATTCAATAAATTTCAACATTGTGGAAATATGCAGATATGCTCTTCTTGTTCTAACCTTACATGCTCTTGCCACAGTGATTGGAGTAGAAAGAGAGAGCCCAATAATTATTCCTGTGGAATGCCTCAGGGTTTCACAGAACTCTTGCTTGTCTATAACAATTCATCTATCAGTTAAGGCCTTGCTGGTAGAGTTGTCTTTTTTCTGGATGTGGAAACACAGCTCAGATAGTAGAAACAATGCACAATTCCTGTCTGCCAAGAGATTTGCAAGGGACATTGCAAGACTGTAAAGAAGTAAGAACTTTCCCACGCACACATGATCTGAGTTGGTGGGCTCTTGCCTTTATTACTGGAGCTGATTAGGGCAAGAACAGTAATGGGCTGGTACTTTTGTTTTATTTGCATCTTGTGGGTTTACATTCTCTGAGTAAAGAATGAACAAATAGAGAATCTCAGCCTGTAATTACTGCAGATATCTAAAATGAAGACAATCAACAAGGGTAACAAGGGTAGCCATGGTAGAACTTATGACCCATTCAAGACTAAGGGTCACGTGTAGGTTGAAGTTGGAGATTAAAAACCTCTGCATAAGTTCATTTGCTCTCTGACCCCCTTCTTTATAATCTTTAGAGCTTTACTGAGTGCTTTAAAGAGTGATATACTTTCCCATCTTCCTGGATCATCAGCAAGTGGGACTCTTCAGTGAACACAGGCACAAAGCCATAGTCCTTCAAATACTTGCTGCTATGTCTTCAGAAAAAAGGGTGTGGATGGGAGCTTGCTTGAGAGTGGCACATTATGGAATACCCTGTTTACGAGATGAACATATTCATAACACCAAAGAGACTTCCCGAGAGTGGGGTTTACTTTGTATTTTCTCTTCCTGCAACATGTCTCATCCCCAGTGTTCAACACTGAAGCTGGCTCTGCAAGGGGAGCTCTGAAGATTCAGAACAAATTTATTTCTAAAGAACACAACACCAACTGGACAGAGTCCTGTGTGGACTTCACACCAGTAGAACCTTCCAGGATCTAGTAGAATCAAGTAGAGCCTCTCAGGGTGCCTTGGATTCACTTCTTTCCTGAAGCTTCTCTTGGTCGCCAGTGTCCTCCCCATCTCCTGGCTCATACCTCTTAGTCCCTACTTCTGCCTCTGACTCCAGATCTCCATTTCAAATCACTTTGCTCTGCTCATGACTAATAATGCTTTTTTTCACACAGGTTACAATAAGAGAAAAGTGATATAATTATGTAAATATGTTTCATCTTCCTGCCTTTTGTTGACCTTATGTGTTGTTCTAAGAGAGAAGCATTTGCTTCAGCAAGAACTTGAGTACACATTGCATTCTCTCAACTTTCTTTGTATGCTGTTGGGAACACAGGAGCCTAAGACTTTGCTTAAGTACATCCAGGAAGGAGAGAAAGAGAAGGAAGAGAAGGTTCATGAACCAGAAGCTCACTCCTGTGTACTGCTAGGAAGCTTCCCTGGAAATCTCATAGCTTCACTGCAGGGTATTCCTTTGTGGGTGGCTTTGTGTCAGTGCCGACAACCACCCTTTTAATGGGAGCTTTTCTGTCTCCATAGTGTATAAGAAAAGATTTATCCATTGTTTTCCTAGTAATATACAGTGACTCTGTGTCCACTGCAAAGACATGATGCAACATATTCAAGAGATGGAGAAAAAATAAAAGTGGACAGACACACTGGGAATCTATAACATGATCATCAGCATTAGAAAGTCTTAACTGATCTTGTGACTCAAAAAGAAGATGGATAATATCAATATTCTTGAAATAGAGGTTTTAAAATAGAAAAGAGTAATTTCGTATAGTGACTGTCTTCTACTAATAAATTAGAATTTGGGGAGGTGTAGAAATTGAACACTGTCAAAAATACAATTATTTGAATGAAAAATCCTAATATATCAACATTGCAATTTAATTTTTCTTTAACAAAAAGCCAGTTTGGGGTAAGTATTTGAAGTACTGTGAGTGTGTACATTTCCAGGATTTTGTTAGCTTCCTTGGGTTGTGGCAGCTGTCATCCAGCTACCTAATTACACACATTTTTTGAAGACTATATTTAATTTGTCTCATGAAAAACTCATAGTTCAAAAAGCCCTATTGCTGAAATTGTAGATAATAAATGCATATCATATTTAAGGTGTGTGACTATAATTACACCAGCAACAAACACAGCTGACCACCGGTGAGCAAGTTCTCTACTGAGTATTGTGTCTGTATGTGAATCAACCAACATTAGATTCCTGCTCTTTTACCCACCTCCTCTTGCACAGTGAGACATGAACACAATCCAGCTGTCAATACTAGGAATAATGAACCTAGTCTTGGCCAAAGAGGGACATCTAATTGATATGTCTATTGGTAACCTTTCTGTTACTGTGAGAGAATACCACAATAAAGAACAATGTAGGGGAACACAATGTGTTCGTTTTCGATTACAGATCCAGAAGGATAGGATGTATCTCAGCAGGGAAGTCATACCAACAGGCAGGAAAAACATGGTAGAGAGAACAGGAAGTAAGGTGATCACATTTTCATCCACACACAGGAATAAGAGAAAGAACAGGAAGTGAGGCTATACTACAAAATCTCAAAGCCCTCCTCCAGTGACATACTTCCTCCAGCAGGATCCCATCTCTTTCTCTCTTTTAAACCAACTTGACACAAGCTAAGGTCATCTGAGAAGAGGAATTCTTAAAGGAAGAAAGTATCAATAAGGTCACCCATGAGTAAGCCTGTGGGACATTTTCTTGATTGAAGATTAATGTAGAAGGGACCTGCACATTGTGGGTTTGCTGTCCCTGTGGCAGGTGGTCCCAGCTTATCCTGGGTTACATAAGAAAGCAGGTTGAGCAAGTCAAGAGGAACAAGCCAATAAGCAGAATTCCTCCATGATCTCTATCTCAGTTCCTGTTTCTAGGTTCCTGTCTGGAACTCCTGCTTTGACTTCCTTTCAAGATAAATTTTAACTGTGAATGGAAACAAACTCTTTCTTCCTCAAGTTTCTTTTGGTCATGGTCTTTACAACAGTGATGGAAAGATAAACGAGATGACCTCCTGAAAGTTCCAAGTAGATCCATTGATTGAGGACCATGTGTTCAAATACATGAGCCTGGGAAGGACATTTTTCATTCAAACCAACATTGTATGTCAGAAGCAAGAGAATAACATTAACTTCACTATGGTTTCCTCTTAATATCCTTCCCCAGGCTATATATGATCAACCAATTTGTACCTAGTTGACATGAGGCACTGTTAACCAACTCTAGTGAAACATATGCCTAAATGCCCTTCCAACACAGTAAAATGTTAATTATTTTATTAATGGGGTTGACAGATACATGTATATAAAATGTTGCTCTCAATGTACAGCTTTTCTGTTTCACATGTTTATGATATCCTTTCCAGTTGTCATTTAAGTCCCATATGAAACATTTCAAAACTGAAAAAGTCTAGGTCATATTTACACCAACAAAATAAAATGAAAAGACAGACAACTTCCAATATTGTCAAACTTTTGGAAATCTAGGAGAAGCAAGTGAACCACAACACAAAAGAAACTAAAAATTTCACGATCAGAACATTAGAAATTGTGCCTTATCTACAAAATCAAAAAAAGAGAGAACACACACACACACACACACACACACACACACACAAACACAAATACTATATAATTAAATTTTGTGAGTAGTAAAACATGTCTTAAGCTAATGTTATAGAAACATACCTGATATGTTTTCTTTTTTATATTAAATCATTATATCTATTAAATAAGAATCATGCAATTCAGCAAGATATACAAAGTGACAATTGTAAGTATTGATGCAAATGAGTATATTTACATGAGTTGAAATTCTGGAAATAAGTCAGTAATGGTTAATAAACAGAGTCTTCAGAGGATTTGAGCTAAATCTGTAACTGGAATTCATTGTTCCCTTAAAGTATGCAGTGGGACTTAATGACATTGTGAGACTAACGGACTAGAATTTTAACTTGGCAAGTCTAGAGGAGGGGCTTTTAGAAGAAGATTTGGAGTAGGTAAGATTATCTATCCATCCACTTGAGAGTCCAGGATTCATGCCCTTCTAGGACAAATATGTAAAGGAAGTCCAGCGGTATGCTTGCTCATAGACACAAGCATCTGTGCCCAGCATAGGGTGCTCTGCTCTGTCTTGGTCACCGTTAGTAGTAAAATTGCACTAATTCTTCCTTTTCCTTTGTGATTTACTTGGTTTGTGGTGTCTTATTTTGTCAGAGAATGGTGTAACGTGGCCTTAAATAAACACAATTACAGTTTGTCAACATTCAAGTCCTTAGAGACATGATATGGTTGTCAGGAAGAGAGTTTTCCTTTAAAAAGCTGCGGCAGAATTCAATTGGATTTATGATTTATGAAGTAAAGTCAAATCCTGTTGACAGTCCTTTTGATGTAAAAGAAACTATAGATCTTGAGTAATTTGGGGAAAGAACTATTTCAGTCACTTGCTTACAAAGCTAGAAGTGTGCTGACTTGTTTTAGGAAGAATATTTTTTGTTTAAATAAATTGAGAGATGAGACAGCAGGTAAGAACATATGAAGCTCTTGCAGAGGACTTGAGTTCAGTTATTAGCACCAATGGTAGATGACTCACAACTGCTGTGTCTTCAGCTGCAGGGGGTTTGGTGCCCTCTTCTGCCTTCTGTGGACACTGAACTCACATGTGCACACACACATAGATGTGTGTGTGTGTGTGTGTGTGTGTGTGTATACACACACAATTAAAATTATTTTAAAAGGAAAGTATTAAAAGAGAAGTAAAGGACAACAAATGGTGGTAAGGATACATGGAAAGCAGATTTACACTAGTCTAATGACTATGCAAATCAATATGAAGCAAAAACTAAATCTTGTGTGTATGTGTGTGTGTGTTTCTATATCTTATTTATTTCATTCAATATCACAATATCCAGTTTCTCTCTTGTTGCCACAAACGTCTGGATAGCATTCTATTTATGGACGAATAATACATGTTCTGTATTTTCTTTCCCATTCACCAATTAATGGGCTCATGGTTGTTCCCATTTCTTGACTCATTTTTTATTAGATATTTTCTTTATATACATTTCAAATGTTATCCCCTTTCGTAATTTCCCCTCCAAAAATCCCCTAACCCCTCCCCCCTTCCCCTGCTCCCCAAGCCACCTACTATCATTTCCAGTCCTGGCTTTGCCCTGTACTGGGGCATAGAACTTTCACAGGACCCAGGGCCTCTCCTCCCATTGATGACAGCCTAGGCCATCCTCAGCTACATATACAGCTAGAGCCACACGTTGCACCATGTGTTTTCTTTGATTTAGTTCTAAGGAGCTCTGGGGGTTCTGGTTAGTACATATTGATGTTCCTCCTATGTTTAGCACCTTGGGTACTTTCTCTAGTTCCTTCCAATGGATGTTTGTGAGCATCCACTTCTGTATTTGCCAGGCACTGGCAAAAGCCCTCAGGAGACAGTTATATCTGGCTCCTGTCAGCAGGCTCTTATTGGCATCTACCATAGTGTCAGGGATTTGGTAGTTGTTTATAGGATGGATCCCCAAGTGGGGCAGTCTCTGGAAGGTCATTTCTTCAGTCTCTGCTCTGAAATTTGTCTCTGTAACTCCTTCCATGGTTATTTTGTTCCCCCTTCTAAGAAGGATTCTGAGTTTCTGGGCTAATATCCACTTATCAGTGAGTGCATATCATGTGTGTTCTTTTCTGATTGGGTTATCTCACTCAAGATGATATCCTCCAGATCCATCCATTTGTCTAAGAATTTCATAAACTTATTGTTTTTAGTAGCTGAGCAGTACTCCAGTGTGTAGATGTATCACATATTCTGTATCCATTCCTCTGTTGAGGGACATATGGGTTCTTTCCAGCTTCTGGCTACTATAAATAAGGCTGCTATGAACATAGTGGAGCATGTGTCCTTATTACATGTTAGAGCATCTTCTGAGTATATACCCAGGAGTGGTATTGCTAGACCTTCTGGTAGAACTATGTCCAGTTTTCGGAGGAACTGCCAAACTGATTTCCAGAGTGGTTGTACCAGCTTGCAATTTGCCAGCAATGGAGGAGTGTTCCTCTTTCTCCACATCCTTGCCAGCATCTGCTGTCACCTGAGTTTTTTACCTTAGACATTCTGACTGGTATGAGATGGAATCTCAGGGTTATTTTGATTTGCATTTCCTTGATGATTAAGAATGTTGAACATTTTTTAGGTGCTTCTCAGCCATTCGGTATTCCTCAGTTCAGAATTCTTTGTTTATCTCTGTACCCCAATTTTAAATAGGGTTATTTGGTTTTCTGGAGTCCAACTTCTTGAGTTCTTTATATATATTGGATATTAGCCTCCTATAAGATTTAGGATTGGTAAAGATCTTTCTAAATCTGTTGGTTGCCTTTTGGTCCTAATGACAGTGTCCTTTGCCTTACACAAGCTTTGCAATTTTATGAGGTCCCATTTGTCGATTCTTGATCTTACAAAACAAGCCATTGGTGCTCTGTTCAGGAATCTTTCTCCGTGCTTTGAGGCTCTTCCCCACTTTCTCCTCTATAAGTTTCAGTGTCTCTGGTTTTATGTGGAGTTCTTTGAACCACTTATACTTGAGCTTTGTACAAGGAGATAAGAATGGATCAATTTGCATTCTTCTACATGATAACTGCCAGTTGGCCCTGTACCATTTTTTGAAGCTGCTGTCTTCTTTCCACTGGATGGTTTTAGCTCCTTTGTCAAAGATCAAGTGACCATAGGTGTGTGGGTTTATTTCTGGGTCTTCAATTCTATTCCACTGATCTACCTGTCTGTCGCTGTATCAGTACCATGCAGTTTTTATCACAATTGCTCTGTAGTACAGCTTGAGGTCAGGCATGGTGGTTCCACCAGATGTTCTTTTATCATTGAGAAGAGTTTTTGCTATCTTAGGTTTTTTTGTTATTCCAGATGAATCTGCAAACTGCCCTTTCTAACTCTGTGAAGAATTGAGTTGGAATTTTGATGGGGATTGCATTGAATCTGTAGATTGCTTTTGACAAGATAGATGTTTTTACTATATTAATCCTGCCAATCCATGAGCATGGGAGACCTTTCCATTTTCTGAGATCTTCTTTGATTTCTTTCTTCAGAGACTTGAAATTTTTATCATACAGATCTTTTACTTGCTTACTTAGGATCACACTAAGGTATTTTATATTATTTATGACTATTTTGAAGGGTGTTGTTTCCCTAATTTCTTTCTCAGCCTGTTTGCCTTTTGTGTAGAGAAAGGCCACTGATTTGTTTGGGTTAATTTTATATCCAGCTACTGCACTGAAGCTGTTTATCAGGTTTAGGAGTTCTCTGGTGGAATTTTTGGGGTCACTTATATGTACTATCATATCATCTGCAAATAGTGATATTTTGACTTGTTCTTTTCCAATTTATATTCCTTTGATCTCCTTTTGGTGTCTAATTCCCTTGGCTAGGGCTTCAAGTACTATATTGACTTGGTAGGGACAAAGTGGGCAGCCTTGTCTAGTCCCTGATTTTAGTGGAATTGCTTCCAGTTTCTCTCCATTTAGTGTGATGTTGGCTACTGGTTTGCTTTATATTGCTTTTATTATGTTTAGGTATGGCCCTTGAGTTCCTGATCTTTCCAACACTTTTACTATGTAGAGGTGTTGGACTTTGTGGAATGCTTTCTCAGCATTTAATGAGATGAACATGTGGTTTTTTTGTCCTTCAGATTGTTTATATAGTGGATTACATTGATGCATTGGAGCAGATCCCAACTGCATTGTCAGGAAATCAGCAGTTCAGTTTATACGTCAGCAGTGGCAGCTCGTTCTATTGCAAACACTCTACAAATATACCAGCAGTCCAGTTCAGTAGCATTGGGATAGCAGTAGTGGTGGCATGACCTACCAGGAATAGCGGGCCCTCAGGCAAATCAGCATGGGTCAGCAGGAGGGATTAAGACGACCTGGGACACTAGGAGAAGTTCTTGGCTTTGCCTCTCTCAATGAAGCAGAGATCAGCTAAGACAGAAAACCAAGAAGTGTTGCAAGCTATATCTACAAGCAAGTCCATCTCACAGTACTATTTATAGTCCTTCCAAACATCACGCATTCTCCATGGGTCTTGCCTTAGCATGTGTCTTGCCTCAGCACGTGAGAGCCTGTGTTAGTAAAACTCCAAGTGAGTCTGTATCAGCTGATATCACTCTGCCAATCAGCCCGAGACCATGGAAGCAGGAAAGAAGCTGCCAGCCCCAGAAGTTTTTTGGTGTGTTTCTCTCTCTGGAGTCCCAACCATCAAAGCTCAACAGCACAAGCAAGGCAAACCAATACAAGTGTGTCATTAGCGAACAATCCTCCATCATGTGTCCTTCACATGTCTGCTATAGCAAAACATCCTTTCACTGTGTCCACTTCAGAAAAACACCTCTTCACAGGCTTGCTCCAGCAAAATACCATCTGATGTTTTCCAAACACTTTCCAAAGAACTCTTAAGTTTCTACTTCAAGGTTTATACAGGCAACCAAGCCTGGTGCAAATTCATGAGTACAGTGGTCCTGTCATATCCAGAAGGCACTGACTTACTCTAGTCCTCCCAAACCCTAGACTCCTAAAATCTTTGATTCTCTCTCTCTTGCCACTTATGATACTCATTTTAGAGGTGAACACTCTAATATCCCTCAGTCTCTCTACTTTTACCAGTTGTGAGTTTCAACAATTGCCATTCATTGCAAAAAGAAGCTTCTTCAATGGCAGCTGAGAGCTGCACTGAACTATGTGCATAATAATTATTTAGAATGCCATTTGACACTATGTCCATTTCCAAAATAATAGTAGCAAATCCTTTCCTAGTGCCTCTGACATCCCCAGATATGAGATCTTGGCCATGTTATGGTACCAGGAATGAGTTGTGTCCTGTGGAGGGATCCTTAAATTCAATCAGGAAGTTGTTGGTCACCCTGATAACATTGATGCTATTATGGTTCCAGTGGGTATATCTTCCCAAGTCAATTGCTATTGCGATTCACAGGGCTTGAAACTAAGATGTACTTACCTTTCTCCCCCAATTTCCTGGATAAAACCCTTAAGTACTATAAAAACTATTCCACAGAGAAGAAGCTTTCAAAGTTAATAGTCACTGACAATATTTGTTTGTGCCATTTTGTGAGACAACAGTCTACCAGTCTTGGCCTTTCAAAAACATTTCTTTTTGACATCTCTCAGATGTTAGATGTAATTGTTTTTACATATACATACACTCACCCATACTAGAGAGAGAAATTCATCAAGATTATATATGCTAACCTTGTTTTTTTTTTTTTTTTTTTAGTTAGAGTAAGTCACCAGTCCAGGGTCACCCTATCTAAGGCCTTCTATGTTCCACACTTGTTTCTCTACATTTCTATAGATTTTTTTCTTCTTTCACACCATCCCCATCTTTCTCCCTCTTTTGTTTTCCTGATATGTACTTCAATCTAGGGCTATAGAGTTTCCTTACATATTTTTCTTAGTTGGTTCATAGGGTGACTTTGTGAGTGACTCATTCTGTCTCTATATTCCTATGAGCATTCATCAATATTTGTTCCCCTAGAAATCCTACCAAGGGTCAAACACATGGCCAGTCAGCTCCAGTCAGTTCTTTTAGAGAAGTTCCAGCTGCTCTATGAGGGACATGTTAGGACAGGTATTCCCCAAGGAGCAAGGTCTGAGTGTCCGAGCAAAGTAAGTGTAGCCAGACACCAAGTCCTCCCTAGAAATCTTTGAGATTTCTTCAGTGTTCTCTTCTGCCTGTGTGTGTGCGTGTTTGTGTGCAAGCATGTGGGTACACATACACAACTATGCAGGTGAAAGCCAGAGGTAAACCTCATATTTTGCTCTTTAGGGGCCATTTTTTCAGACAGGGTTCCTCACTAGGACTTGAGTCTTACCCAGTAGTCTAGATTGTCTGGCCAGCAAGCCACAGAAATATACCTGTCTCATCTCATTGCTGAGATTACAATTGTGTGCCCCATACCCAACATTGGTATATGGTTTCTGGGTGATCAGACTTGGGTCCTCCTGCTTTTACAGCAAGCACTGTACCACTGTATAATCTCCTTACCCATCACTGTTTCCAGCCAACAGCAGACAATACCCATTATTATTTGGCTTCTTTTAAAGTGACTGGACTTGTCCTATTCTATGTCAAAGGGCCCTGCCCTAGGCTCCCTCAGGTTTTGATTTGAGGCAAGACTGTCCATTTGTGTCTCATTTGGAAGGGGGCCATGGGATTAGTCTCAGAGAGCTGCCCTCAGGCACACTCAAATGCAAGCTTTACAGAGGACCTAAAAGCTGCTCTTTGAACTACAGAGCAGAGGCCTCCGGAAGCCTGAGGGTTGGCTGCCCACAAGTCCAGGAGAGAGTTTAAAGCTCGAAGCCTTATACCCAATTAAATCCAATCAGTTTGGCCAACGTCCTGAAAATGTTTTTTACAGGAAGGAATAAAATATGCTTTGCCAGAAGTCTCTTCTTGTGACCAGCATGAACTTAATAACACTTTCTGCCACTGCCAAAAGCCCTGGACCAGAAAATTCACTTAATTAGAAACAAAAACAAACCACAGTGTCCCACAAAATGAGTTAAGATGCTAGAGAGAGAGAGAGCATGAAAAACTAAATTTGTAAAGAATGTCCTCATGGCCAGCCTAGCTCTGGGTTCAATGTGAGGCTCCTTAATAAAGGAATAAGTTGGGGAGCCATAGAGCAGGGCACCCACTAGACACTGTGAATGTACACAGGTGCTATCCCCCTATGTACATGTGTGCATATACCTCACATGCCTACAGGCACACACATAGCAAGAGTAAATATACAAAATGAAAATAAGCCCTCCTCTGGCTGGTCAGTAAACCAGGGAAGAATAAAGTTAAACAGGGCCTTGCAGAGCTGTCCAGTGGTGTCCCATGTTTCTGAGTCCCTGCTGTCCAGTGGTGTCCCATGTTTCTGAGTCCCTGGCTGTGTTTGTGTATGCAGAAGGGTTGTGTTTATGTTGAGCATGTATGAACACCATGATCAGATTCATCATTTATGAATATGTCTATAAACTGTCCTTATAACTGTGCATTCCCTTAAGGTAAGTAAAGCACACTCCACGGCAATGTAAAGATGTATTTGTCAGCACAGATAATATGGTCCTTACAGACTACCTTTCATGTACAGTTGGTATCTGGACTGGTTTACAAAGTTTAAAATGAATCTTTTTTTTTTCTTTCTAGAGCTACAAGTGAAGTGAAGTTGGATCCATGTGCCTCCCAGTCTAGGCTGATGATATCCAGTCAGGTTACAAATGTCCTCATGTCCTTGTAACAGTTGCCTGGCTTCTTGTTTTGCTATAGCCACTCATACCTCTGTGCTAGCCACACATGAGGGTTTTTTGGCACAACAATCCACAGAGTCATCCTTACCAGGAGAACCCAGGAACACCAGCTCCATGCTTCCCCCATCCCATGTGCAGCCCAGCCCACCTCTGTGGTAGGCCACTCCTCCTTGAGTCCCATGGTACTTGCTGCCTGCCTGTTGGCTTTGTAAAGCAGGTTTGTGATTGGCAGTGACTGTTCTGAGCCTATGACTATGTAGTCAGCCTTTCTGGCACCACGAGGTCTGGGTTTGACTTCTGGATCCTTCACCACCAGGGCTGTATTTGATGTGGAGTGAGTGAACACGGAGGTGGGGCTGGGTGTGTGGCTTGGCATCAATAATGTCCTGTAGCCGAGCCCCATCTTTGTGTTGGTGGCATCAATAATGTCCTGTAGTCGAGCCCCATCTTTGTGTTGTTGGTGATTTGTAGGTGGATTGTTGCAAAGAGGATGACAACTGCAGGAGGATCGAGGGGAGTGTAAGGGAAGGGAATGGTAGACAGGAGAAGAGAGAGAAGAAATGGAAGGTGCGGAGAAGGAAGGGAGAAATTAGGAAAGCTGAAAGGGAAAGGGAAAGGACACCTCATCAATTTGTTTAATTTTCTGCCCTTGCCTCTCTAGCCCTTGCAAGAATAGAGAAGACACAGAGGAGGAATCCAGCAGTATATATCAAAGCTAAGGCTGAACCCAAATGCTGGAGCAAATGCCATCAGTCCCAGCCCCAGGAGCAGGTATAGCACAAGAGATGAGAGCAAAGTGACAGCCAAGGTTGTTGGGGACAGGGAAACATCATGCAGATGTACTGCTTGATGATCTTATCACTTCTGCTCTGTAGAGAATTTCTTTCTTTTTTTTAAAAAAGATTTATTATTTATTTAATGTATGAGTACACTATTGCAGTCTCAGACACACCAGAAGAGGGCACTGGATCTGCATACAAACGGTTGTGAACCACCATGTGGTTGCTGGGAATCAAACTCAGGACCCCTGGAAGAGCATCCAGTGCTCTTAACCACCGAGCCATCTCTCCAGCTCCCATCTGTAAAGAATTTCTGCTGCTCAGCTCCCTGATGAGGGGTTTCTCTTCAGAAATGTACATTACAGGACACATGGGATGACTAAGCAGGTACATACATGTGCTTGCCCCACAAGCCTGATGATCTAGATTCTCCATAGTGGAAAAGCTGACTCCCTGGGGCTGTCTCCTGACATCTGACATTTACAATTAATTTGCAACTATATTTTCACTATGTGTGTGTGAGAGTGAGTATAGGTGTGTGTGTGTGTGTGTGTGTGTGTGTGTGTGTGTATTTCTTTAAATTTTATTATAATTAGAATGTTTCTGTGTGAATATATATCACATATATACAAAATATTGGAGATAAAAATTCATTTTAAAATATTCTGAAAGATTAGGAATTATTAGGCTAAATTTTTATTTTTAATTTTTTTTTTTGAAAATTTAGGACAAATGAGATCTTGATAGAAGAGAAGCAAAATCTGAGTCCTGCATCCCCCACAGCAAGAGCATACCTCTACTGGAAACCAGAGATCCTTCCCTACTGACTCTACACATCTCTCACAGAAACAACTTCCAGGCCCCAAGGCTGTGGATGTATCGTGGCTCCCACAGGGGCTTTGTGTCTATCCTGTGTATCATAGTTATCTTTGTCAACTTGACGCAGCCCAGAAGCACCTGAGGAGGGAGTTTCAATTGAAGGCCAGATAATATTGGACAGAGGGAATGTCTGTGGGAGGTGATATTGATTTCTAATCGATGCAGAACTGTGGTGGCACTGTTCCCTGGACAGATGAGCCTAACCTGTATAAGAAAGCTCACGAAGCAAGAGCCCATGAGCTGGCCAGCAAGCAGCATTCTTCCATGGTTTCTGCTTCAAGATCCTGCTTGAACTCTTGCCCTGACTTCCCTCAAAGATGGACTTTTTATAAACTGAAATAGGTCTTTTTGTCCTCTAAGTTGTTTTTGTTTGGAGTAGCTTTATTAGCACAGCAGAATTAATGTAGAGCACCAAGGAACGTACTGAAAGTTAATTTATCTAGAATTTGAGGAAACATTTAAACCCAGCTACCCCTTCTCCTTAGGATCCTGATTTCTCAGCTATGTTACCCACCCCCCGCCCAGTCTTGTTCCTCCCCCTTCTCCTCTCCCCTGTGACTCTCTCTTCTCTGTTTCCCTCTCTGCTCCTCCTTCTCTCAAGGCCAGGTCCAGTCTGTGGCCCACGCTCAGTCTACTACTTTCCTCTCTCTACTCTAGACTTTTACAGATGCCCTGGGTGTTCATCTCTCAAATCTAAAAGCAAAAACCAAACCAAAACAGCAACAATGAAAACCCTTCCCCTTAACCATACATGGAGAGGTCATGCTCTCACTTTACACAGTGACCACCCCTAAAGTGAAATGTGGATCCTCACTCCAAAACCTGGACGTCTTGACTCTACTTCCATGCTGTCATGGGAGTCATTGCAGAAATCCCCCAAGCTCATCACCAAACTCTCCTCTAATCTATATCACATTTGGTGGCATTAAAGAGCCAGGTATAAATCTAAAATATACATATTAGATTCAAGCTTCCACCCTGTCACCTGTTAGAGGAACAATCTAGAAACTTTCTCACTTCATATCTGAAGTGAAGGGCTCCAGTGAAGTTTTTGGCTAGGCCATTGGTACCTGTCAGCAAGTCTGCTCTGACTCCTAGAACACTAATACTACTGCATTGTAAGTCCCAGTTTAAGTTCATCTGAACCACCAACAAAGTCTGCCCAAACTGTATTTGAGAACATAGTGGACTTCTCAGGTAGGATTCAAGCAGAACCCTGTAGGACTCTAGTCATGCACACACCAGGTTCTCAGCAGCCAGAGACAGTGATGCATGCATGCCTTGGCTTCAACTCACTGACCTGCACCATCCGGAGATCAAAAGTCAGCCTCATAACAGGAAGTGCTTCTAAAATTACAGCTGTCTCCGTGAACCTGGCTTTCCTGTTATCTGTTCTTCTTGATGGCGTATAATTGAGGCAGCTCTGGTTACCGATGGTCAGGAGGAAGGTGACCTGCTAGAGAATCAATCAAAGAATAAGGTTTCTTTGTGCCTGCAAGCTCCGCAGACAGGGGTAAGGTTAGGCTCCCAGGTTTATAGCTGCGGGTCATGGTCTGCCTCTGCTTCCAGGGCAGATGTGAGCTGCTCACAATGGCTGTACAGAGCGCAAGTGACTTGCAGTTCATCTTGTGTTCCTCCCTGAACTTTGTAAGCTATCTATCTCATCAGAAAATTCTGATGAATGCTTGGGATTTTCTTTAGGTTCCTCGGCCAAGCGCTGGCCATGTGGGAGGCTGTAAGAGAGGATGGCTAGTCCTCGGGGTATTCTCCAACCTGCAGTCTTAAAGTTCTCGAAAATGATTCTGAGCCTACATTTTATTTGCAGTAGACTCATAGGAAGCTAACTATATATGATTCTAAAACATACTTTTATTTGTTCTTTGATTATTTTATACATGTGTAGAATGCATTTGGATCTTTTTGACCTGGCTTATTCAAGACTCCCTTATCCATCATGAATGTAGTGCATCAGAGAAGAATTCTATCTTCTATGGAAAAATCTTATGGATAATTTATATTAACTATATATAAAATATGCATATATTTTATATATAATTTTATGTAAATAATAAATTATATACATCCTCTAGTCTATGTCTAATGCGTAATAAATATAAAGATCAATAATACAATGGTAAAAGGAGGATGAAACCTGGAAAAGGTGATTTGTAAGTGAGAATTCAACCACCCGTCACACTCTGTGGTGCGACAGTTTCCTGTACTCTTAGACCTAAAGCTGCACTCAGGGAGAGCAGAGCAGGTGGAGGGGTACACACACCTACTTCCCTGGTGGGGCCCCTGACATATCCCTCTTCTCCATCTCCTGTGAGTGAAAAACTACTGCACTTTCCTTATGGCTTGGGCAACCTATATACAGGCAGGACAAGACCTGCATTTCCCTGGTAATCACTACATTGTGCTGGGTTCTCCTATAGATTTTTTTTTCTTTTTAAAGGAAGAACTTGGTTCCGAGTTCCAAGCACAGGCTTTTATTCTTACCTGATTCTCTGATTTGATGTTTTGCCTCATTTTTATTAACTGTGATTCACTGAACTCTTCCCACACATTGGTATTATCCCACCTGCTAAGGTGCCAAGACTGAGTATGATGAGCATACACCTGCTCTCACCGAGCTTGGGAAAAGTGTGGCCGTGTAAACATTTATGAATACAGAGATAATTTGGGCTCTCACTGGATGCTAGGAGAACAAAGGCAATAGTTCTTTTTAATGACTTATTTATTTTTATTTTACATGCATTGGTGTTTTGCCTGCATGTATGTCTTCATGAAGGTGTCAGATCCCCTGGAATTAGAATTACAGACAGCTGTGAGGTGTCCTGTGGGTGTTACAAATTGAAGCCAGGTCCTCTGGAAGAACAGCTAGTCCTCTGAACCACTGAGCCATCTCTCCGTNAATAGTTCTTTTTAATGACTTATTTATTTTTATTTTACATGCATTGGTGTTTTGCCTGCATGTATGTCTTCATGAAGGTGTCAGATCCCCTGGAATTAGAATTACAGACAGCTGTGAGGTGTCCTGTGGGTGTTACAAATTGAAGCCAGGTCCTCTGGAAGAACAGCTAGTCCTCTGAACCACTGAGCCATCTCTCCGTACCCCAGATACAGGTTTGAAAGTGACTCTAATCAGGATTGTCTGATTTAAGGATACAGCCATGGACTTGAGAGCAACAATGAAGAAGGATCAGTCCTGTGACTATCTAGGGACAAAACATTAATTTAGGAAGACGAATAGAATTTTGTACTAGAAATTGGTCAGTACCTCTTAGAGCAAGCACTGAAGGCAATGACCCAATCCCAACAGACTGTCAAGCTACATGAAGGATTTGCACTCTGTTTGGCAATCTCCAACCCCTGTAAGTTTTACTGAAAGAGAATCATATGATACAGTGTGTAGTGGCCATGTCACGGGTTCTATGCAAATTCTGAACCTCTCTGAAACCTTCCTCAGAAAGGAGCAAGCTTCTCTCTCTATCCTACAGGGGAAAATCAAACAGCCATGGACAATACAGAACAAAATAATGTCTTCTCTGCTTGCCCCCACTCTCGGATACTCTGGATAGATTGAACACGTCAGAACGGTCATTTAGATCATCAGTTTGAAAGTCAAACTGAGACGGTTGTAGTACTATTTCCCTGATGCCCACACTGGAGAGGACAATCTTATCAGGACTTGGGAAGGTTTTACAACTCTGAGAATACCTCCATAGGCAAAACGACATTAAGTTAGAGGAGTGCTGTACAAGCATTCTTAACATCATATTAGAAGTGGACAAGATACACAAATGGACATAAACATGGCTACCTAGGGATCTTCAGTTCCTGATGTTAAAAAGCAATACTTTAGAGAAAGCCTGTTTCCATGCCTGTAGTCAGACTACAGGAGTTGCATTCAAAACCGGTCACATTCCCTGGGTAGTTATGATTTTTTAAGAGTAATAATGATCAACTCATTAACTGTGACTGCCTACAAGCCCTTTGATAAGATTCACGAACAGGCTACTGTTATTTAATGGATATTTATTTTAAAGTGGAAGCCACTCATGCATTCAGACTGCAGCAACCCTTCTGCTCCATCTCCATTAAATGGATATTGTATTATTTTCAAAAGCATGTGCGCAATAGAGGAGCACAAAAGTGATTCCAGGGAGTTACAAAGCTAAGCTGAATGGTAACAACCAGCTTGTAGATTCACTGACTTAATGCAGGAACTCTGAGCGTCTGAGCCAAATAGTGTGTTTCCTGTGCTTGTAAGGTAAAGGATGGCTGCTTTATTCCCATTCCTCCACCAAAGAGTTTCAGGAGATGACCTACAGTATGTGTGGGAAGCCATATGGGTGTCGCCTGAGAAGGGGGTGGTCCTTATGTTGAGAACCCAGGAGAGAAACTGTCCAAAGAGGGAGAAGAACCAGACATGTACAGCACTTGGTCAATAAAACCAAGGTCTAGTGTCAGAGGGGTCAGCATTAGATAAAGGTGTTCACAAGCTGGCAACAAGGACAGGCCCTGGCAGGCCTGTGAGCCACAGTTCAGTCTTCTGTAGGGCATCAGGATGTAGTGGGATGATAATACAAATAGCAAAGGAGTTCAGGAGACTACACTGCGTTCCAAGACAGAGGTCACCTGTCAATACAGAGTGCAGCTTGGAGTGCACTGTCAAGGAATTTTGAAAAGATTGCTATGGTGATGTTGGTCTGAAAAATATTGAGAACCACTTTCACCCTAGGTGTGCATCCCAGAACTCACTGTACACAGGCAGAAATGAGAGGTTTATGTGGAGTTAATGATCCAGGGGGCTGTAGGATGCCTGCTGCAGGATTCTTCACTGGATGAAGACACTGATGCTCACACTGTCTAAAGCCTGAAGAAAGGTCCTTGAAAGCATATCTCCTTTGCATCATCAGAACCACCCCAGCTCGAGTACTCTTCATTAACTTGAAAACTTGTTGGCGTGGAATATTTGTGAAGAAAACCCTATATGGTAGAAGAATATAGCTTAATAGATGTCCACAAGTTGCATGTCCAGATCCCTCTACCCAAGGTCAAGAAAGATCCCTTAAGAATGTTGCATGGATGTAGTCCTAACTGAAGGAGTTTGTCTTACTGAGTCATAAGTAAAGAGTTTCCTTTAACACAGTTTGTATCAGTTGTGAACAAAAATGAAATGCTTAATGCTTATAGATGTTTCCAGGGTCCATACCTCTGTCTCAGTACCATAGCCCTTTCATTCATAGCCCCTGAGTGAGTTTGCTTCTCTGTCCTAGCAATAGAGAATGACATGTAAGCGAAGCAGCGGGAGCTCTGGAGGGCAAATCTGTGAATTCAGTGAACAAACAAATCTAGATTCAGATCTCACACTGACTCTATAAGGAAATTCAGACAGCTCTAATACACAGTCCACAACCTTTAAGAGAAGGTATTGGAGATATGGACCAGAGCTTTCTTTCCATGTCTCATCCATTCTGCTTCCTATGCTACAGACAGGGTGGTTTTAAACAATGTGTTTACTGCAATTATGGAAACTAAATATTTGGTGCCCAGTGAGGGTTCATTGACTGAAACACATCTTCTTACGGATACTTTGTTCAGTGGAAAGGACACACATGCTCTTGACCTCTCTTACATGTCCAACACACTTTGTGGTGTTTCACTGCAAGGATTCAGTCATCTTCCAGAGTCCCATTTCTAAAACCATCACCCAGGAATTGGATTTTAACATACAAGGATCTCAGGAGTAGCGCTCAGGCTTTCTCACATTTAGTTTCACACACGGGCTTTGACATGCAGGTTTTCACACAAGCTCACAGGGTTTCTCACACTTGGGCTTTCACACGCAGGCTGTCACAGACAGGCTTTGCTATGCAGGATTTAACACACAGGGTTTCACATACACTACCACGTTAAGCCAAATGTGCACGAAGCACATTTGAAGTAGACACTAAAATTTTTCATTTCAGGTTTTTTTTCTCCCTGAGCCTTTGATTTTTTTCTTTTAGGGCTCCAGAGACACTTCACTATTGCAGTGCAAGCAAGAGGATTCAAGTTCGAAGTCTCCAGAACACGCATGAAGGCTGGATGTGTAGAACTAATGTCTGTAATCTCAGGATTCATACTACAGAGACAAATTCTGTAAGGTTCAGGCCAACCCGCCAGGTTACCATGCCAGGAACAGCAGACCCTGTCTCAAGCGAGGTGGTGAGGACAGATAATGCATGTTGTCAATGCATGTATGTTACTGTACTCATATAAGAGTGTGCATACAATCACACACACCAACATACACATTGTAGAGACACACACTCGCAAGCCTTTTATTGAATCTGTCTCTTTAATTGATTCTTGTCTTTTAGGAGAATTCCTCCAAAGCAGCGACAATTCATTTTTCACATAAAACAAAAACAAAAACGAACAAACAAACAAACAAACAAACAAACAGGGTTGTGGTGTTGGTTTTCCTGCTGGCTGAGGAATCCAGGCTGACATCCTGACTGCACACATGAGGGCCATTGCCTATGGAGAGAGAAAGAACATGCTTCAAACTGGCACACTGCAGAGTAACACCCCATTTAGCAAACAGAGCAGAAATCTGCACCTTGCTGTAGGGCCGGTGTCTGCCTGTGTGGTGGCTCAGACTTCCAGGCAAGCTGGAGCAGTCCTGGCTTCAGTTAAACAGACACCCAAAATCCCAACGCCCTCTCTATCCACAGGCACAGTTTCTTATCAAAGTCCTCCACTCCTCAAAGACTTTATTTTTCTAACGCAGCAAAACAATAGCTCTTTCATGCCGGATTGGAATATTGCAAACCTAATAAAGGTGAGTGAAATCCTACCGCGGAGTCTGAGCGGGAACAACACCAGCCTTAAGTGTTTGAGCAGAACCGGCTTCATTTCACAATATCACAGGACGGGCGGATGGAAAGATGACTCGCCAGCCTCGCACCTGGAGTGCAGTCGGAGTAATCCTAGCCTGCAGCGCAGAGCGAGGCTCCTCAGCTGCCTGCTGAACCCAGATCTCCACGATGCTGGGGCATTGTTCCTCCAGCAGACATGGGGGCAGGGGCTCAAGTCTTGTCTAAGCACCCACACACAGACTCACACCAGGTTGCTCAGTGCTGAAGCCAATTTCTCAACAATGCCAGGTGTTGTTCCTTTACCTGTGACATCACTCTCTGCAGTATCAATGGGGAGAACCCGATCTATGCTGGGTCCAGAGGGGCTGGGATCCCGAGGAGCTCTCTGAAGACAGGGTCTGCAGTGCTGGACTGTCTGAGAGACAAACTGCAGAGGGCTCTTGCAGTGCCTCCCTCCCCTGTACCTTCTTCATGGCTGTCCACGTTTCTGCGTCCTAGAGCTCAGCTCATCTTGAAGACGGGTGCCTCAGGTAACAGGCTTTCTGGAATGTTTGTTCTCCTGGTGTGTTAGCTTAGACCAGGTATATGCAACGCCAGCTTGCCACATGCCAGGATAGTTCTAAATGTATTCCAAAGGGCTTTCCTCATTGCCTTCTAGTAGCACTTGGCTGGAACATGAAGAGTCCGATTTTGTAACTTCAGTGAGTGTCAGTGTCAGCAGTACCTGACAACACTGCAAAGGTTTCATCCTCACCTCATGAAGAAGGTTTGGAACCTCCACTGTTTAAGCATGACCTCAAATTTGGGAGGTAGAAGCATTTGGCAGTGATTAGGGTTCCATAAGGTCACAGAAGAGGCCCTCCGTGGTACACTGGTGGCTTTGTACAAAAAGAAGCAGACCCAAGCTACCATGTTTCTGTGTGTCACGATGCCAGATGTTGGCGTCATGCTCTTGGGCTTCCCAGCCTTCAGAACTGTAAGCTAAGTGATTATTTGCTCTTAAGTTACACAGTCACACATATTTTTGTTATAGTAACAGAGGAGAGACTGAGGTAGTAACAAGTTAGAAGAGGCTAAGAAGAGATCCCCCAGTATTAAGCACTTCCTTAAATCTAGAAGACGTCAAATGTTCACCAATAGCTGCTTATAAGAGTAGAACACACCTTCTGTTGTTCTAGAGTGCTTTGTTAATGATGTGGACTGAAAGTAAACCAGAAATCATTGCTTCATGGATATTTTTACTTTATTCTCTTTTTTATATATAGAATCAATCAATGTATACCAGCAAGTATCAGATGACTTTATAAAATATGTCTTCTTGGGTTGTCTATGATCTACTGAGAGAGAACATTTTTCATTCAATACATCATCATCAATAATAATAATAATGCCTGTTGTTAAATGAGCATTTACTATGTCCACACCTGGTAGTGGCACTTCACATATTTTTATCTCTAATTCTGTACAGTAAGGGCTAGTACTCTGATTTACAGAATAGGGAATTGACAATATTCACAAAAATCCCACAGTGGCCTAATGCTAAATCACACTTTGGTTTGTGCCCCCTCTAACACACTGCCCACACTGTTCTAACACTAGAGCCATTATTGTAATTGATGGACTTAAAGTTCTTCCATAGGCCAAGAACTGCATAGAATCGACAAACATACTATGAGGAGGGAGGGGAGAACATTCTCTGGCTTGTCCTGGAAGCTATAGAATAGTCCTTTAAAAAAATGAAAGGGGGGAGGGAACCCTTCTCAAACCTCTCTTAATTCTATCCTTACTTAAGGACTTAGAAAGTTCTCACTCAGTGTGATCTGATGCTGCCTGATGTCAGGCTTCTTTCTTCCCCTGGAGCATCTGCCACAGGAACCCCAGTCTTGGACAGAACGTTCAGCGAGACTCTCTGGTGGCCGACAGCGCAGAGCAATCAATAAAGCTAGAGTTTCATTTCTGCCAAGACTTTCCAGAGGTTTGACACACAATACACAGAGCTCTAAAAGCATCCTTCCCAGTGGAGTTCCGTGGACTGGCTCTCCTCCTCTCAGAGTGGGCTTTCTAAAGCAGAAGCCATTGGAGAAGAATTCAGATCACAAATGTATGAAGTACCCACGCCTGAAAGCCCGGTCTAAGTCCCAGGGGAAGAAGTGCATCCTGGGTGCTCAGCCCAACACTTTAGAGAACTCACTCAGTGAAGAGTCTGGTTCTCTAAGGGGCTGGGATAAGGCATAGTTCAATGTTATGTCACTTATCAGTCCCTGCAATGACTGCTCTGCTCTCCTGCCCACTGCTCCTGGAGCTAGCTTCATGCATAACCAAGGACGGGGCTGGACATGTTTAGTGAGGGAAACTGACTTACACGTCTCTCTTCCCCACTATAGAAAGACAGGGATTGAATTACCTATGCTTTCAAACCTTGGGATTAGACTGTGACAGCTCCAGGGGCAAGACCAGTAAGTGGCTGGAAAGTAAATGTTTATTCAGCATTGAGAAATAACCGGAAACAGTGGTATGAGCCACCCAAAGAGCTTCGGTCAGCACGGTCATTAAACCGTAAGGGGGGCAGTTACTGACAAGATGTTTTTAAAATATGATTCTAAAGATGCTATGAAAGGTCTAATCATTTTACCTCAATCAAACGATCAAAGCCTCGAGGCAGAAGAAGGGGCTTCCCCCAAGTCACCCCCTCTACACTCACACAAGCTTTGCATTCCTGACTCAACTCATGGGGTCCACTTTCCATTCAGTGGAGAAGAATTGTATGGATGCATTCACACTTAACTTCAGCAAGTCATCGCACAGTGAACCAATAAAGTCTGTGACGGGGGTAGCAGGATGAGGACTCCACACAGCCCCACAGGTCGACAGAAAAATAACTTCTGACTTTGTAGATTTTTGAATCCTGGCCACTTGAATCCCTTTCATCTAGTAAGCTGTATCCTTCAAAGATGGGTGTCTGAGACAGGAGGGATGTTCACACTCATCCCAAGCACATGTGTCCTAGGTACTGTGCTAGGCAGCGTAGAGGCACTCTAGTTTTCCTTTGAGCTTGAGTCTGCACCAGACTGCAGCTTCATCTCATGTTTTGGGGCAGTTCCCCACCCCCTTTTATAGTGAAACGAAGTCAAAGCCACCCACAGCTTGCCCCATATACTATGTCAAAGTCTAAATGCATCTATAGTCCACATACTTCCTACTCTCCCAGCTCCCTATAACAGGAGGGCTTAGTTCTAGAGGGAAGTGAGGACTGCCCAGCATTCCTCATTAGCCCCCTCAATGAGCATGAAGTAGAGCCTGCCCTGTGCCAGCCGCTCTTCTAGGAGCAGAGAAGCTTAGAGTGGAAACAGTGGGCTGAGGTTCCATGTCCAGAGCTCACCTCCAAGCAGTGGTATCAGCAGAGTGCATTCTCTTATATCTGCTGCATGGAAAGCTTAAGTTCTTGTATGTTAGGATATTCTCATGTGCTCTGGAAATAGTCACTTAGAGAAAGCATAGGGTGAAAGAAAAATACCATTTTTGAATGCCTCCTCAACTCCTGCTGCCCAGAACAACATGGTCCATGCTTTTTGCTTATGCTGATAACTCTGAGGTTCTGTGGCAGCTCGAGTCTATGGAGCAACAATGTAGAATCTCCTCCATGTTCTGCTGACAACCTTCTTGAGTCTTAATAGGAGTTTGCACCCACCCTGATTTCAGACCTCAGATTCCCTCCTCCTTGTACACGTTTGCCTCTCCTTTCTATTAGGGAGGAGTGTTGGCTGCCATTCAGAAAACCCCATGTACTCTCCAGGATAGCTTATCATGAAGTCCCCAAGTGACAGACTAGGTTACAATGGTAGGCACATACGGGGAAAAGGAACACGAATGGGAAGCCACAGGTTTTCTTGGATCTGAGTGGCCACGTATCTAGAGATACGTGGATGTGCTCAACACAAGGACCTATGAAGGTGATGGAGTCTGGTCATACTTGTAAAGTAACATCTGGTTTGAATATAGTCCCCCCAAAACTCAGGCTGAAGCTTAGTTCCAAGGATAACTATAATGGGAGGAGCTCTCAGATGGCATGTGTGACCTAGAACAAACCTCCCCAGAGTAGACTAAGTCTGTTCTTGTAGGAATGCATTGGGAGTCAGGGAGATGACGCCACCTCAGTACTGGCTTGCACCTGAGCGTTCAATCACAAGTCAAAGCTTTAGTTTTTTTTTTTTTTTTTTTTTAGAAGGAGGAGGAGAAGGAGGAGGAGGAGGAGAAGAAGAAGGAGAAGAAGAAGAAGAAGAAGAAGAAGAAGAAGAGGAAGAGGAAGAGGAAGAGGAAGAGGAAGAGGAAGAAGAAGAAGAAGAAGAAGAAGAAGAAGAAGAAGAAGAAGAAGAAGAAGAAGAAGAAGAAGAAGAAGAAGAAGAAGAAGACACAACACTACTATATGTTGCTTTGGACTTCCCAACCTCCAGAACCAAGAAACGAAAGAAACCTTTCTTTATAACTTGCCAGCAGCCGATATTTTGCAATAGTGACAGAAAAAGAACTTAGACAGGTGGGGGAACAAGGACAATGAGGTAACCTGTTCAAACAAATTTGCATCATTTATACACATGAAATTACAGTTTTTTAATGCTGTAGATAGAAACAAAATTATGTTTTGGGCATGTCTTTTTTCTTTTCAATTTTTGTCATACGTAAATACATATATATGTTGGTACATATATATGTTGGTACATATATGTAAATATCCTTCCCAAACACAAATAGAACTCTGCAAAATACCTCGATTTAACTCTTTTATACTCTCATTTTATCTTTACATTTATTTTTATTTTGTGCACATGAGTACTTGCCTGCATGTGTGTAAGTGAACCACATGGGTACCTGGTACCCCTGAAAGCCAGTATAAGGCATCCAGTTTTCTGAAATTGGAGTTACAGAGTTTACAAATGGTTGTGAGGCAGCATGTGGGTACTGGGAACTGAACCTGGGCCTTCTGCAAGAATGTCAGTGCTCTTATCTGCTGAGCCATCTCTCCAACCCTGTATAGTTTTATTTAAACATAAATCTTATACAAACTTCTACCAACAATGTTCTAGTAACCTGGCTCCCTGAGGTGAGAAGGCTCTAGTGTGTAGCATTACCCAGTGTAAACACTCTGACCAGTTTCAAGTCACCCATTAAATCTCTGCAAATACCCTGAGTCAGCTCAGTAGCTGTCCTAGGTAGTTTTTTGTAGGGTTATTTGGGAAGAAGATACTCAACTGAGAAAATGTCTCCATTACATTGGCCTCTTGGCAAGTCTGTGGGGGTCATTCTCTTGATTAATGATTCATAATTAATGTCCCATGGACAGTCCTCCCATTGGTTAAGTTGTATCGGAAAATGATGGAAAGAAAGCCAGCAAGCAACATGGTCTTCATGCTCTTTGCTTGAGTTCTTGTCCCTAGGATCCTGCTTGAATTTCTGTACCCCAAGGACAGACTGTGATCCCACACCAAAGCCAAATAAATCTTTCTCACCTCCCGTTTCTTTACCCATAGCATTTTTTTGAGAGAAATAAAAACCTTAAGACAGTAGCCAAGGCCTCTCTCTAAGCAGTAACTATGAAGGACTCTAAAATCATGTGGGTGTTTCTGTTTGTTAACTCGCTGTCACTCTATAGAGAAATAATTTTAGATAATTACATTTTTTATTTTTATTTTTAAGTGAGGAAATAATACTGTGGACCACGTGAAAGCGACCTGAGAAAATGAAAACTGTTAGAGAAGGAAGAGGAGCCCGATGAATCTTAGCTTGTTGGAACCACGGATGGTGAGTTGAAATGGAATAGAATGGTAGGGTAGAATTCCTGCAGATGTGGCTTTTGCTTCACATTTATCTTTTCTACGTGCTGTCACTACACTCCTAGCATGTCCTGCATACCTATTGCTGAGACCTCACTGCAAAGCCCACAAACCATGGTTGTGACCCCTGCTTAAGTTCAGTGGTAGTTTGCAGGTCCAGGTAGTGGGCACTCTGCTTCTTTGAGCCCTTATCATCCTGAAGGCCCAGGATATGCCTACTTTTCCCACTCTCTAGGCTCTCTCAAAGGTTTTCCCTAGCCTGCTCTAAATTTAGATTCTTAACTTTCCTTTCTCCAGTCTCAAAAATCTCCATTCCTTGAAATCCCCCTAGGGTTCTGCTTCTCAAACCTTTATCATAGTTGTGGCTGCCATTTAATCTTTGTTTGAGAAAAATGAGATGGGCTTCTGGGGAAAGATTCTTTGACCCCATGATGCAGGGCAGAAGCCTGGAAGGCAACACAAAGTGCCCACCAGGGTCCCTCTTGCCAGGAAATTATCTTTGCTAGGTTCCCAATACACTCAATGTCTATGTCAAGTCAACCATGATGTTAGACCAAACGACCTTGTAAATGAAATGACCATGCTCCTCCTTCAGCAAGTGTAAGAAAGCTGGTGCCTGCTTTATATAGCAATGGGTTTATATAAGAGCTGCGTTTGAACCAAGCTATGGCATTTTCTCAATCAGTGATCAATGGGGGAGGGCCCAGCTCTCCATTGTGGGTGGTACCAGCCCTGGGCTGGAAGTCTTTGGTTCTTTAAGAAAATGTGCTAAACAAGTCAGGATAAGTGAGCCAATAGGAAGCACACCGCCCCCCCCCCCATGGCCTCTGTATCAGCTCTTGAGTCCAGGTTCCAGTCCCGTCTGAGTTCCTGTCATGACTTCCTCCAATGATGTAAATGTGTACGCCAAATAAACACTTTTCTCTGCAGCTTTCGTTTTTGGTCATGGTGTGTCATCACAGCACCAGAACTTCTAAGACACCTGTGAAGCAGCCAGTCCCAGCTGTGAGAAAGGAAGCCAGCAATAGTAGCCAAGTCCCTGTCTGCAGTTAGAGAAAGATTATTCTTCCTGTCTTCCTTTGCCTCTATGCTTCTCTGTCTCTTTCTCTCCCTCAGTGCCTCAGTGTGTGCGAGCATGTGTGCATGCATACGTGCGTGTGTGTGTGTGTGTGTGTGTGTGTGTATGTGAGTGTGTGTGTGTGTGTTAGCCTCCACTGTCCTTCCATTAGTGCCAGCTACTGCTTGCTTTTACTTGGCATGGGGTTCATCAAGCAGGCTAGTCAGGTTGGCCCAGATTGCCCCTGGACACCAGTCTTAGCTCCCCAAGCACTGGAATTCTAAGCACAGACCACTATGTATATCTGTAATACCTGGTTCTAGGGACTCCTCTCAGTCCTCATGATTACAAGGTGTATAAACTGACAACATGATCTCTTCACAGTATGGGTAAGAGGACTTATTTATTGTGAATATTGGAGCAAGACCAGCCAGAAGCATATGGGTGTACCCAGAACAGAGAGAGAAATAAGGAGACTGAATATGGCCAGTAGACTGGAACTGACCAGGGATATCTGTGTGAGAGAGGAGAATATCAGGAAATCGACAATAGAGAAAATATCGCGAGAGGGAAAGGAAGAGGGAGAGGGAGAGGGAGAGGGAGAGGGAGAGGGAGAGGGAGAAGCTAAAATAGCAGGATTATAAGGTGAATGAATGGCTGAGAAGCTGGTGGAGGTCCTGAGCTGGAAGAAGTTCAGGGCACAGAGCTGGTGAGAAGGCTCTCTCTCCTTCTTTCTAGCAATATGGAAAGCAATGCCATATCTGAATTTCAATGAAAAAAGCATCACAAAGGCCAGACTTGACAGCAATATGATCTCAGCCTATATGACTTTAGAAAAATCACCTAGTCTTTCTGAGCATTATTTACCACCTTTAATTATGTGACAGTTGATGCCTACTGTCCCTACCATGGATCAAGTCATGTAATGGTCTGAAAAGCTTTTCAAACATTTCAAACAAGATGGGATGTGAGGTTAATTCATTACAATGAGGAATGCTCCCATACTAGAAATCTTCAATCTGCAGCGATAGTAATTGCTAAAAAATTTCATTGAAAAAAANATTTACCACCTTTAATTATGTGACAGTTGATGCCTACTGTCCCTACCATGGATCAAGTCATGTAATGGTCTGAAAAGCTTTTCAAACATTTCAAACAAGATGGGATGTGAGGTTAATTCATTACAATGAGGAATGCTCCCATACTAGAAATCTTCAATCTGCAGCGATAGTAATTGCTAAAAAATTTCATTGAAAAAAATTCTAAACAACAGTTATAATAGGATGACCTCAGTGAACAGAACACATACACACAGAGACACACACACAAACACACACACTAACAAAATAAAATACAATAGCATTCCATTTCCATCCAGATTTTAAGATCTTGAAAAGATTTTGTGATTATCAGATTAGATATAATCTATATTTTAATTTATATAATTTTATATATTATAATATATATAATTATATATAGCGTAATTACACACACACATACACACACACATACACACACACACACACACACACACATGTTGCCTTCAGTTTGTGACTGGAAGGCAGTTGAGTAGGGGAAGGATCAAGGCTTGGAGATGTCTGACAGACCACTAACTCTGAGCAACTTCCTTTCTTTCAAAGAATGTCCCTTGTCATATGGTATTGCATTGATTGGAGCTGATCCTAAACTTTAGAAGCTAAAAAGCCTTATCTCTTGATCCTACCATCTAAAAAAATAAAAAAGAAAAAAAACTGAAAGTATTTAAGAAAATAAGACTGTGGTGCATAAATAGCTCAGAGGCAAGAAACAGAAGTTGAATCTCGAGTGTCTTCATTTTTACATCTGGCATAAATGAGTCAAGCCAGAGTCAACGCTTTTCACTTTTGTGGGTCATTTTCTTCAGCACATATCTTTATTTTGTCTGGAATTACAAACAAAAGCCACTAGTGTGTCAACAGTGCCATAAATCATATGAGAATTATTGCCTAGAACAGCCAAGAAAAACTGAGAGACATGAAGATCTTCTGCCCTCGTGTGTGTGTGTGTGTGTGTGTGTGTGTGTGTGTGTACACATGCCTCAATCTCAGAGTGAGCATTTAATCAGTAATTGTGTGAAGCACTTAGAGGTCAGCACTGGGTTGTGAAGAGGGAAGCTGTGATATTTTCTGTCTTGAGTTCTCTAGTCTTCTTTGATACATAACCATCATGGAACAAGAGATGAGAAGATTCGCTGATAGACATGTCATTTATTAATGACTATATAATCAGGTAAGTTACAGGCAGACACAGTATAAAAATCGGTCAGGGGAAGTCAAACTTAAGGACATAAGATATGGAACACAAACACTGTAGGTTCCACTCATGTCAGAGGTTTCAACCCCAGCTTTTGATTGTCTTTTTCCATTCATATAGTCTCTCTGTGTAGCCTAGGATGGCTTCTAACTAGCCACTTAGCTGGTATATAAAGACTTTGAATGGTTAATAGGGCCAGAGGATGTCCTAAAATGTAGCTCCCTCCTCTGTTCGGGTTTGTAAGTATTCTCACCTGGTAATTAGAAAAAAAGTCAGGATAACCTCCTGAATACAAGAAACAAATCAAGCCTCAGTTCTGGTCTTTCCTAGCTGTGTGAGCCTAGGGAGGGCTGTGGGGGCTCTTCTGTTTCTTCATCACAAGAAAGGCAAATTTTTAAGTCCTGCCTAACCTCAGAGTCCGCATTGAACAATGCCATAATTATGGCCACAAAATTTCTAGTGAAAGTCTGTGACCAGGAGTGACATCCCTCTTCCTTTAAGCTTACTACTCTTTGGAGAGCATAAGCCTTGTGCCAGTGTCAAGGAGAGGCCTGTCAACACCTGAGATTTTTGGAAGAAGTTGTCTTATTTTTTTTTCCTTTTGTGGTGATAAAATACACTGACAAAACAACTTACATGAGAAAGAATTAATTTTTTAATTTTTTAAATTTTTTAATTGGATATTTTATGTGTTTACATTTAAAACGTTATCCCCTTTCCAGGTTTCCTCCCTGGAATCCCCCTCTCCCATTCTCCCTCCCCCTGCTTCTATGAGGGTGCTCCCCCTCCCAGCCACCCACTCCCACCTCACCACCCTGGCATTCCCCTATACTGGGGAATGGAGACTTTACAGTACCAAGGGCCTCTACTCCTCCTGATGCCAGACAATGCCATCCTCTGCTACATATGCAGCTGGAGCCATGGGTCCCTACACGTGCATACTCTTCGGTTGGTTGTTTAGTTCCTGGGAGCTCTGGGGAGGGGGGTCTGGTTGGTTGATATTGTTGTTTTACCTATGGGGTTGTAAACCCCTTCAGCTCCTTCAGTCCTTCCCCTAACTCTTCCCTTGGGGTCTTGTGCTCACTCCAGTGATTGGCTGTGAGCATCTACCTCTGTATTTGTCAGGCTCTGGCAGAGTCTCTAGGACACAGCTATAACAGGCTACTGTCAGCAAGCACTTCTTGGCATCCACAATAGTATCCTGGTGACTGTATATGGGATGGATCCCCAGGTGGGGCAATCTCTGAATGGCCTTTCCCTCAGTCTCTGCTCCACATTTTGTCCCTCTATTTCCTTTAGACCAGAGCCATTCTGGGTTAAGAATTTAGAGATAAGTGGATGGCCCCATCCCCCAACTGGGGAAACGAGTTCATTTAGATTGAAGTTATAGGTTATAGTTCTTCATAGCAGGGAAGTCACAGGAGAGCAGGCCAGGGTCACATTATGTCCAGCCAGAAGAAAAAAAAAAAAACACTAAACATAAATTCACTCTATCTATTTTATCTAGTTTGGGATTCAGATCATGAAATGATGCTACCCACTATGGGTTAGCATTCCCACCTCAATTATCACAATTACGATACCATTACACACACACACACACACACACACACACACACACACACACACACAGGCATGTCTAAAGCTCCATCTCCCAGGAGATTCTAGATTCTGTCATGTTGACAATACTATGTCAGAGAGGAGAAAAACATTTTCCTAGGAAGTAGCTGATTGTTGGCTGGAGAACGAATAAATCACAAAGAAAACAAATTCCACACAAATGGACCTTCCAGTGTTGCTGATTCATCCTTAAAGTTTGTCCTGTCACCACAGTGGTCATAAACGTCACCATCACTACTTCCTAGCCACACACAGCTCAGTTGTGTCTATTTGGGCTGCTGGCTGAATTTGGGGTACATTGTGTCACCTTTTATCCTCCATTTACAACTCTTGTCCTGCACATCTTCTTCCTCAAAGCATCACGAAGCAACAGGACTGGCATCAAATGCAAGTGCTGCTGAAAGGTATAGACCCTTCTGCGCATGTTCAGACGATGGGAAGTCACAAAGGAATAGCAAAAAAGAACTGTCTAGCACATTACTGATTGGAACAGGAAAATGGGTCTGGGACACAAGTCTGAAGGCTCCTCTTTCCAGAAATGGCCCCAAGAAGTCAAGGTGTTCATCCTGGACACTGCTAGATGCTCGGACATCCTGACAGGGAGCCCCAGGAGTGACCATCAGGTAGATCAAATAATTCAGATTCAAGAAACAGAGTAGAGCCAGGCAGTCACCCAGACACAAACGTCAAAAGTTGACTGCAGCCAGACTGAAGTGTTTAAAAATCTAAAGAAATAAGTGTTCCTAGAAAAAAGTATACACCTCAAGAGATGCATAGACAAGAGTCAAGTATTTACTGAGGCTGTCACAATGGTCAACACATTCAACTGATAGATACATATGATTCCATAGACATCTTAAATGGAACTAAACATCTGCATCTACCAGAAGGTGACATACACACAGTAGAAAATCCTATAATGCATTGTGGTGAAAGACCCAGAGCATCTAAGAAATGGTGTGTGCCAACTTATATAAACAGAAGGGAACAGGAAAAGTGGGGCAGTCTCCATGCAAGGTGACAGATGTGGGCAGTAGACGAAAGCATGGTGATTATTAGGGGCTGTTCACAGTCACACATGGGGCATGTGTGAATCATAGGCAGCAACAGTTGGACATATCCTGGGATAACCTTACAATTACCCTTGGTGACAGCCACAGAGTTTGGAAGTGATTCTGGGATTGTTAGCCAACATACATTGAATATTGTTTCCAATAACTATGGAAAGTAATGTCACCAGACTTTACAATTGGAAAAGGTAGTGTGGTGGTATTAGTGGGAACAGCCCGGATGGACTTATCTATTTGAATGCTCGGTGCCTAGTTGGTAAAACTGCTTAGGAAGGATTAAGTGTGGCCCTATTGGAGGAGGTGTGTCACTAGGGGTGGGTTTTGAAGTTTCTAAAGCCCATACCATTCCCAGTTATCTATTCATTCCTGGTTATCTGACTCCTGCTTGTGGACCAGATGTATGCTCTCAGCTACTGCTCCAGCTTTATGCCTGCCTGCCTGCTTCCATGTTCTCAGCTTGATGGTGATTGCCTCCTACCTATCTGGAACTGTAATCCTCTAATAATTTCTTCCTACTATAAGTAGTTGTAGTCATGGCATTTTATCTTAGCAATAAAAATAGATGTCTTATATGCTGCTCATAGCTATGGAGATAGTTGTGGGTAAAGAGAGTGACCCCATCAAGAAGGAAATCCTCAGAAGTGGTAGAGGTCCAGACTGCTGGTATCAGATGACAGATGGATGACCAGAGAGAGACAAATGAGACTAACTCTACCTGTTGTTTTTCTTGAAGTGAGTTCCTGAGGTGAGGGTCATGGGCATCCTCTGGAAATTGGGAAAAGCAGGATGACAGTTTATCCTCAGGGCTCCAGAAAATATATCCCTCCCCCAGTGCTTTGAGTTTTATTCCAGGAACATCCATTTCAGCATTCTAACCTCTGGAACTCTCTCAAGGAATCAATGTATGCACTCTGCACTTTTCACCATTAAGAATATGATAGTCTATCTCAGCAGAGGCACGGAATGATACAGGGAGATTGAGCCAAGTTTTGAGAGTAGCCTTAGACACGTATTAAGGTTAATCAATATGAAAAAACTGGCAAACAATACTAGATTTGCCATCCCTTAATTTTTTATTTTATTTTAAAGAGATGAACAAGCAAAATCTTCATATTGATTGGCAAAATGTGCAGAAACTATGTGGATGGCAATTATAAAGAATACTATACTTAAGATAGTATTTTCAAGAAGGTCCAAATTCATCAACTTTTTAGATATTTTATTTATGCTTTCCATAATTATTCCTTATCTCTTTCTCAATCTAGTTAAAAACAAGTTGCACAAACTATGACTGTTTACCAAAATTAAACTTGACTTTATAGCAATAATGTAATCTGTGCTTTCTCCTGTTGCCTTGATTTGGTGCAATCCTTCCCACCTCTTACCCGTTTATTTCAAACCATTTAGAGAAACATAGAGATAGATGAAAACATGAACAACTTGCTTTTCAGTGTAAGTCTTATTTTGCTTAGTTTGATATTCTTCAGTTTGATGCATTTTCTTGCAGATTACATGATTTGCATGTTTATGAAGGGCTGATGCTCTATCATGCTTGGTTATTACATTTCCGTTTCCTTAACCTAGCCACACAAACTGTCCTGTTTAACTTTCTCCTCTGTGATAAGTCACTCTGACCAAACCAGCTTCGGCAGAAAAAGGTCTTTGGCTTGCAGGTACAGTTCCTCATCGGAGCAACTCAGCACAGGAGCAGGAAGCAGGAACCTCAAGGCAGGAACTGAAAGCACAGACCATGGAGGAAACCTGCTCAGGGTGTGGATTCCTTCTATAACCTGAAACCACATGCCTCGGGGTGGCACTAGCCGCAGAGGTTTACTCCCTCTCACATTAACCATTAATCAAGAAATGCCTCACATACATGCCTGCAGGCCAATCAGATGGAGGCAATTCTTCAATTTGTGATTCTCCTTCCACAAATGACTCTAGGCTGTATAATGTTGACAAAAATTAGGAAGCACAGGAACCAAGGCTGATTACTGTGTTGTTAAAAATTATATGCCCCAGTACAGGGAAATGTCAGGGCCAGGAAGCAGGAGTGGGTGGGTTAGGGAGCAGGGTGGGTGAAGGGTATAGGGGACTTTGGGGAAAGCATTTAAAATGTAAATGAAGAAAATATCTAATAAAAATTGTTTGAAAAGAAAAAAAAAAAGAAAAAAATACCACAAAGAGCATATAATATATGTATGTATATAGGTGTATATGTGCTTGTATGTACATGTTTATGATGTATGTGTTTGTGTATGTATATGTTGTATATGTGTGCGTATTGTGTATATGTGTTTATGTATGTGTATGTATATACACACGTGTATCTATATACCCTTACTCTGCTGATTTCATTTCCTTTGGATACATCCACTGAAGCTGTATGACTGAATCATTCTATTTGTATATTCACTTCTTTGAAGAAGTTCCAATTGCTCTCCATAGGATCTGGCTAACTTATCTTCCAAACAACAGTATGTAAGATTACTCATCTATATCCTTTCTGATGTGTGTCATATTTTAATCATTTATTTATTTTCTTATTTTGTATGATAGCTCTTCTGATTGGAGTAAGATTGGTGTAGTTTATATTCCTTCATAAACTTATTACTCATTTGTATTTCTGTGACACATGCACTAGTGTTACCCATTTTGATGCCAACTTGGTTGTGTTAGGTTCCTTGATATGTTCATTTTATCTAGGAGGCTAATTTCCTGTGACATGAATGGTTGTCAGACTCTTCCTCCTGTTCTATGGGCAGTCTCCTCATTCTATTCATTGTTTCCTTTACTGTGCAGAAGCTTTGGAACTGGGCTGTATCCTCTCAGTCAATTCTTGTTGGGTGTCTGGAGCTATTGGAGTCTTACCTCAGAAACCATCACCCATGCCAATATTCTATAAAGTGCTTCCCATTTACCCTACCGCTTCCTCTGTTTCCACTACTGTTTCCTCTGTTCCCTTATTCTTTCCCCCACTGCTTCTTCTGTTCTCCCTCCTGCTCCCTCTGCTTTCCCTACTGCTTCCTTGATTCCTCTACTATTTCCTCTGTCCCCCACTGTTTCCTGTTTCCCCAACTGCTTCCTCTGTTTTCTCTACTACTTCCTCTGTCCCCCCACTATTTCCTCTGTTTCCCCACTGTTTCCTCTGTTCCCCCATTATTTCCTGATTTCCCCATTTTTTCCTGTTTCCCTTATTTCTTCATTTTCCCCTACTGTTTCCTCTCTTTCCCTACTGCTTCCTATCTTTCCTTACTGCTTCCTCCATTTCCCCCACTGCTTCCTCTGTTTCCCCCACTGCTCCCTCTGTTCCCTCTATTGCTTCTCCCACTTCCCAGTTGCTTCTTTTGACTGACTTTTTAATTGATTTTTGTTTATATAATTTGAGTTTAGAGAATTTGAACTCTTTTGGTTCCTTTGTGTGTGTGTGTGTGTGTGTGTGTGTGTGTGTGTGTGTGTGTGCGTGCGTGTGTGCAAGTGCTCAAATCTATGGCACCATCTTTAAATATATCAAGGTGTGGTCTTTCTAAACTTCATTAATTGCAGAATTTTGTTCAGAAGGGATACTGAATTGTTTTAAAGGCTATATTCTGCATCTATTGATATGATCTTGTTATTGTCTTCTAATTATTTGCTATATTGTGATTATTCATTTTCAGATGCTGAAATATCCTGTGGCCTTAAAAGAAAAACACTTCTACCATGGCTTATGATTTTTTTTCCAGTGTGATTGCTTAAACCCTATAGGCAAATATTTTTCTAATAATATTTAAATCAGTATGTGTCATGATGTTAGTATAATTTTCTCTCTCTCTCTCTCTCTCTTTCTCTCTCTCTCTCTCTCTCTCTCTCTCTCTCTCTCTCTCTGTGTGTGTGTGTGTGTGTGTGTGCGTGTGTGTGTGAAGAAATACTGGCTTTATATAAAGCATTTAGAAGACTACTCCTAATTTCTATTGTATGGAATGGCTTGAAGAGTATTGATTTTAGCTCTTCAAAGGTCTGGTTAGTTGGGTATGATAGAATATGCCTGCAAGCCCAGAACACAGATCATCACAAGTTTGAGGCTTCATCATAATTTTTAATTAATCCAAGGTTCCATGGCAAACCTGTTAACAACATCTTAAATAACTATTTTTTTAAAGTAAATTTAGATGAAACTTATCTAAATCAGATTCAGTGCTGACCTTTTATTTTTTGGGAGGAATTTTGCCATTTTCATCTCATGGGTTCCATTTAGTCTACTTAAGTTCTTCAAAGTTTTTGTTTCATGTTTAATAGTTCATACCCATCCTACATTTTCTTATTTCTTCTAAATTTTCCATTTTGTTGGAAATATCAGAATATCATGAAGATTTCATTGGCATCTATTATAATTTTCTGTTTTTTTTCACCAATTTATTTAGGTCTTTTTCTCTTTTGGTCATTTGTGAGTGATGTTTGTCCCTTTTAAGAACCAGTTCCTTGCTTTAATGGTGTTTTTGTATTGTTCCACAAGACTTTATTCCGTTTTTTTTTGGTTTTTTGTTTTTTTTTTTTTTCTGTGACTTTCATTATGTCCTTCCTTCTGTGGGACATACATTTAGTTTGTTTTGTTTAGAAATATGGTGTTCCTCATTAGGCTATCTATTTAAGATCTATTTGTTTTCAATGTAGACACTTACATGCATAAACTCCCTTTGTGCAGAACTTGTTCTGGCCACATGTTCTAGTACACTGTGTTTCCATTTTCCAATTGAGTTTAGAGAATTTGAACTCTTTTGTCTTCTTAAATCACAAATCGTTCAGAAATCTATTGTCAGATCCCTCCACTGATATATTTTCTGTAGTTCCTGTTATTGTTGACTGCTGGTTTTGCTATGTTATTACCAAATATTACACATGGCATTTTGTTTGCACTAGTTAATATTTCCTTGCGATATATTATCTACTGTAGAAAATGTTTCATGGTATAAGAAAAACATTCATATCTTCTTGGATGAAATGTTCTTTAGAAATATATTAGGTCCGTCTGTAGAGCAATTATTAGAGATGCATTCAGAATTCTATGGCAATAGATATGGCATAATTATTTCTGATGTTGATTTCTTTGGTCTGGGTAATCTACTTATAAGTGAGAATGTGGTACTAAAGTCATTTCTTCTATTATATTCGTCTTGTCTTGGCTTTTATATCTACTAGTGTTTATTTCATAAAACCAGATATCACAGTATTCAATTACTATATAGTTTTCTTTTAAGTGTCATTTCTTTGTCTCCTACCAATTTATTTTGTCTTGAAGGTTTCTGTGTTGTTGTTTGTCACATGTGATTATAGCTATTCTTTCTTTCTTTCTTTCTTTCTTTCTTTCTTTCTTTCTTTCTTTCTTTCTTTCTTTCTTTCTTTCTTTTTTCCCCCAGAGCTGAGAACCGAGCCCAGGGCCTTGTGCTTGCTAGCAAGCACTCTACCACTGAGCTAAATCCCCAATTGATTATAGCTGTTCTTGATTTCTGACGGATACATTTACTTCCTATGTCACAGTCTTCTGTCCTTTCATCATCAGTTTGTGTCTGTGTCTTATCCTGAGACATGAGTTTCTTTCAGGAAGTATATTACTAGCCCTGGACTTTTCAATTTAGTCATATATCTTGTGGCTTTTAATTGGTATTCAGTTTAAATATTTATATATATTTTAGACTATGTCTTATCAGTTTGCTGTCTTTCTTCTGGCACCTAGAATAGACTGTGTTAATTTAAACTATTTTTCATAATGGGCTTTAGATGGATTACTATGTTGACCATCCTTAATTTATAACTAACTCTCATTTTCTTATTTACCATCTTCCCAGTGTTATTTCTTGTTTCTCATTCTCCCATGATTGTCTCTTATCATCACTTCTGATGGGGATAGGATATAAATATTTCGCAGGATGGTCTGTGGGTTCATCTTAATTTCTTTGGTTTATGCTCATCTTAAAGTTCTTCACATCTGCATTGATTCTTAAGGTAACTTTGCTTCACATAGTAATCAGCTGTATAAGTATCAATAATAAGTTGACAGTTATTTTCTTCCAGAACTTTAAATATATAATTCCACTTTTTACTATAATACACATGTCCCCACTTTGTGCCTGTATCATAAGAACTATTTATGTTATGAAACATTCTTTAGGCTTCTTTAGTCATTGTGTTTTCTCTAATATTAAACCTTTTTGGTTTAAAGAAAATACTTTTATTTGAGAAGTTACTTTACATTAATGGTTTTCCTTCCTTTGTCCACATCTATTAATTGTACAAAACAAAGTTTTCTTCCTTGAAAACAACAGTTCTCAATCTTCCTTGCGGTGCAAGCCTTTAATACAGTTCTTCATGTTGTGGTGACCCCAACCATAAAGTTATTTTGTTGCTATTTTATAACTTTAAATTTGTTACTGTGATGAATTGTAATCTAAATATCTGATGTGCAGGATATCTGATATGTAACCCCAAAGAGTCACGACCTATGGGTTGAGGAATGCTATTGTGCAATGTACTTGGATCATGTTTACCACCCTATCAACCTTGCTCAGCTCCCCAACATCCCTTTCTATTAATAGTCCCCTTGTGCTCTCCAATCTTAAAAATGAGAACAGGAGAGAAAACTCAGTGGTGTTTGTTCTTCCTTGTTTTCCTTTTTTATCTTCAATCCAGTTTCATCTATTTCTTGCAGGTTATATAATTTTATTGTTCTTTATGTGTAAATAGTTCTCCTTTAGATATACATATACATGAAAAAGTTTTTTTTTACTCTATAATAGATCCAAAAGCACTATTCATGACTTGCTCATTGGGAATAGTGCATAGCTTAGCTGGACCACAGGGTATTCTTTTTAGTTTACTGACCTCCATATTGATTTCCATAGTGACTAGATTGACTTATATTGCCATTAGCTGTGTGTAGGGATTCCATTTTCCCTACATATCCACCAGAACATATTGTTTTTGTTTTCTTGATGATAGCCACTTCACTGAGATGGAATGGCAATGTAGTTTTGATTTGGTTTCTTTGATAACTATTATTTTTTTATTGTAAATGTTCATAGGGGCATACAATATATCTTGGTTGTATGCACTCCTCACTCCAATTTCCACTGGGACCCTCCATAACATGACCCTCCCAAAGTTGTGTATTTACTTACTGACTGACTTACTTTAACCTACCAGCTGCTGGTAGGCACACAGGTGGGGGACCGTCCACCCAGGGATGGGAAGCTTACCATGGATTACATCAAAGCTTACAATTCCTCCTTCAATAGCCATAAACTGCCCACAGATTTTTCCAGCTACTGGTGGGAGCTCTTAATCTCCTCCTTCTCCAGAGCAGAGGGTTGATTAGTGGCTTCATCTTATGCAGATCTTGTGCTGGCCACTGCAGCTGCTGTGAGCTCACATTGTGCAGTGGTCAAGCCATCTCCAGAAAACAGCATTTCACAGCATTCTGCCTCTCTTACATTCTCTCCACCACCTCTTTCTCAATGCCTCCTGAGACTCATGGGGAATGTTGGGAATGTTGTTACAGATGCTGAGTACAGTTGAGTACTCAAAGTTCCTTATTCTTAGGAATTTGGATATGGCTATTTCTATAGTAACAGCACCTGCCCCAATATAAGATTGATTCTCTAACCACAGTTGGAAGTAATACATTCTATGCATGTTCTGAGATGTCTATCTTTAACCTTGATAACTTGAGCTCTACTTAGTTGTTATTTTAATTTTTAGCTCATTCCTGCACTAATGTTTATATATACACACATGGAGATGTAGCTATAGATAGTGCTGGTATTTAGCATTTTCCCTTTAAATTTATGGCAAGCATGCTTTATTTATGGAGAGATTATTAGTTCTTTTCTACTCTGTTGTTTTTCTCCTCCACAGACTGGAATCTTAATTCTGCCTATCCATTGTGGTGATCTCCCTTCAATTTTCAATCTTTCTAAAGACTTTCAACTTTATTCTTTTACTGGCTCTGGGCAGCTTTTGTTAACCTTTTTATTATTTTTTTCTTTAAAATATATGTTGTGTACTGAAGGAGAGACATAAAAGTCACAAAATTAGCCAGCAATAGAAAATTGATATCAATAGAAGTAGCTGGGTGTTTGTTTGTTTGTTTGTTTTTTACTTAGAAGTTTCTGGACAGAGTCAATGTTGCTTCAGTCAGTGTGGAACCTGAGCTAAGTCTGGAATATATTTTTGCTGTGCTTACCAGAAAGACTAGAAGCTCCAAGACTCTGCTTTGTAAAGAAAGCAAGGGCTTGTCTCTATGGTTTGTACACAGAATGTACTTCCGATTTGTCTGTAGACCTTCCTTGGACTGCCTCTTGGAGATAGTCTCCTCCTATGATGTACTCTGCTTACTCTTTAGTGTTCTGTATTATAGGAGAGATTCTCTCTGTTATCTGAATACCAATCTAAAAACTAACAGGGCACCCAGGTACTCCTTTGCTGCAGCCATATTATAGCTCCTGGTTTGTATGTTGCTTTATCTCTATTTATAAAATTACAAAGTCTGCAAACAGTCTGACTCCGTATTCCTTCTTTCTTGTGGGTTAGGGACAAGAACTCATTGAATAGCCTAAGCAAGCCTGAAGTTCATTGTATAGTTAAAGTTCAGATTAGCCCTGAACTCTCAGCAATGCTCATGCCTCAGCCACTGAGTCCTGATATAATGACTTCATTTATTACTATCAAATTTGCACATATTTGATTTGTTCTGCTTTTCTTCCTGCTCCATAGTTATCCTCAGCACATTTTTGATGAGAGTAGGTTTGAAGGAAAAACCGTTCCCCAAGCTCATGTGGAATTAATTGCAGAGGCTCCGAGGAGCCAAGGCAGTCCTGACAAAGAACAGAATTAGAGAACCCAGACACCCTAATTGCAGACACATTGAGAAGGAGCAGCAATGCCTGTGTGGTGCTGACATGTGGACAGATACATGATTCATGGGGTTAGAAATGAGGACAGTGCAAAGGTGACCTCATCCAAGGACGTTCTTGCTCACTACAAATGTGGCAATCAAAACCACACAGAAATCCTCTCTCTACACTCCCCAGGATGGCCTGGGACAGCAAGAGCTGGCATGGACAAAAAAAATAAAATAAAGAGAGAGAGAGAGGGAGAGAGAGAGAATGCACATTAACTGGCATGAGAAAGAACACTGCACAGTGCAGCCATTTTTGAAAAACATTTTGCAGCCTGTCAAAATAGAACTTTCAGGTTGAAGAGATACTTGACTATTAAGGGGTCCCTTTCTTACAGAGATCTGAGTTCATTTCCCAACAGCTATGCTAGGGGGCTCACAACTGTTGGCTACTTCAGTTCCAGAAGATCTAATGTCCTACTCTGGCCTCTAAGAATACCTGCACTCCTGTGCACATAACCCTCCCCTCTACATACACACACATACATACATACATACATACATACATACATACAAATACATTCTCAAAAGAAGACAAGATTCAAGTGTAGCAGTAGAATGAGAATTTGAGTCCTCTGTATATACAAGAGATTTGAAAGCACCTACTGTTGAAAATACCTAAACCTTGACTTTGGGTGTGTACACAGTGGTAGTATTCATAGTACCTAAGCATGGAAGTGGTGTCCAAGCCCATCCACTGACAGATGTGCCAGACATAGAGAATGGGGTACCATTAGAATGGAGATAAAAATAAAGTTCCAAGGCTTGCTGTAACCCTGAGCAAGCCAGCTAAGTTAAAAGGTCAGACAAAGAGACTACTCTCTTCATGATCCCATATTTTGAAAATCTAGAGCAGGTGCATACGAGGAAGAAAGGTATTTTCCAAGGACCATTGGGGAGGCAAGATGCCGTGTGACCTGAGACAGATACAGAGTAGCTTTATGTGTCCATTAAATGTTCTGGAAACAGTAGCAGTGGTTGTACAACATTATGGATGTAGGAAAAGGAAAAGAAAGAGGGATGTGCACTTTAAAAAGGTGAATCTATTGTGTCATTGTCCATCCATGCAAATCAAGTTTCATTTAAAGATACATCAGGTTTTTGAAACAAAACAAAACAAAACAAAACAAAACAAAACAAAACAAAAAAGCAAAACAAAAACCTGGTCTCAAAGTTTTAAATCACATGTGGTGGTAATGAAAATTTTCACACATGTATCTGCGTGTGTTTGGGGATTAGTGATGTATGATGTATTTCCTCATGGAAAGTGGGTTATGGGATAAAATCCAGCACAACAAATTTTATATTTGTGTATTAAATCACTAACAGCCACTAAATATGTGATCATCTATGGTGACAGTACCATTAAAGGCATGATTAGATTAAAATCCAACCTGAGTATCCTTATGAGAGGAAGTACATGGGAGGGACATAAGGTGACAACATACTGTCACCTGTGAGAGCATGGGACTCAACTCCTTCTCCTGATGACAGTGTGGTGACAGAAGTCTTACCAAACCAATACAAGGGGAAGATAAGCAGGTTTCATTCCTCTCCATGACCTGGTGGTCTGTGACCTAATCTCTCTCTCTCTCTCTCTCTCTCTCTCTCTCTCTCTCTCTCTCTCTCCCACCCTCCCTCCCCTCCCTCTTTTGCTCATCATCGGTTAGGTGGGTGATCACATCCTGACCCTCAGTTATAAAAACCAAGTGGAAAATGAGTCAGTGCATCCCTTCTTTTTGGCACGAATCATCATCCTTAAACCAGGCAATCATTCTCCGTCCAGTCTCCCTTCTCTTCACTCTTTTAGTGATGACAGAATAATGTTTTCTCTGTTCTCTGTGTGAGACAATTTTCCAGGACAGCGGACACCAAGGGAATATATTGAGATCTGACTGTTTTAGAGTTCACGCGACTCCCACAGACAGCTTCGCACTGGTTGGATCTTAGAACGCTCTTTCTTTGCAGGTTGACTCTCTTCAGACACAGGCACCTTCTGATTGCCTCAGCTCCAGCTAGCTCTGGGTGGCTGCATCCTGATTCAAATAGATGGACAGAGATGGGTTTTCAGACTTGTTCGATTACAGATGCCTTTGGTTCCAGGGGTGTTGTTTGGGGCTGCAGGGTGGTAAGTCGTCTTGGCAAGGCACATTTCGCTCCTGGTACCCAATTAATATCCGAGGATTGCTTTGTTTATAATGATAATCTCTGAGCATTTGGTATTACACAGAAAGCACTCTGATCCATCTCTTTTTATATTGGTCTGAACATGTCTGGCTTTCCTACCCTTCACAGGCCCACAACCTTTGTTTTCCTCTCTGATTGCTCATTTCTGTACTCCATCAGTGATTTTACCTGCCACCCCCATGGTATAGCCTGCTACTCTTGATGTGAAATGCTAATTTACCATTATTTCTTGTCTCTGTGTGTATGTTCTCCAATAATGATTATAAGTGTGTTTGTGTGTGTGTGTGTGTGTGTGTGTGTGTGTGTGTGTGTGCCTTTTCAATTCTTCAGTTGTATATCCAGCAACAAAGAGCAGCAAATGCAGACTCAAGACGGGGCAAAAAGAGGCTGTGCACAGCAGACAAAATACTGACATTTTCCTCATTGCTTAATCAGAATTTATTTTCTCTTTTTCTCTGTTCATTTCCCTTTCCACTACTAGGAACTGAGCTTAGAGCTAACTAAACATGAAATGCATCCTGGGCCTTGTACAAACACACGCCTCCAAGAGTGGAGCCTTCCAGGATCACTGGGGAGGAGAGAAGAGCTGTTTCTGAAACCCTCAGCCTGGAAGTTAGACAGTTTTTATCCCACAGGAAAAGGCCTTTTTAAACATAGCTCTGCTGGGTATAAAATGAGCTTCATTTTGAAAGGCAGTCTGCTATTTTTATTCTGTGGATCCTCTCTCTCTCTCTCTCTCTCTCTCTCTCTCTCTCTCTCTCTCTCTCATTACATCAGTTCTCAGGTGCAGGGAAAGCAATGTCTCATAAAAGTGATGTCCCTGTCAGGAGCATGCATGTCATCCAGCCCCCCTGAGCTGTCACAGAGCAGATTGCCACATTACCATTAGAATGCAGGACTTCATAGCTGCAGGCAGTAACTGCAGAGTCCAGAAGCATATGCCCCCAGCATGAGCCTTGAGCGTCTTGCGAAGCTGTCGAGTGGAAAGAAGCCAGCACGGGGCAGCAACTGTGAACTGCTCTGTCTACCCAGGTCTCCGGGTTGTACCATATGTCCTAGTAATTCTCAGTTAAGGGGGCAAGACTCTTCCCCAGCCCAGCAACAACACAGGCCAAAAAGGCTCAAAAATGACTGTGCGGCAGAGGTGGTGGTGGCCTCAACCTATTTTATTGTGAGGCTTGCCTCAGGGAACTTTTTTCTCTTTCTTTCTTCCTGTAAAAAGTAGAGCATCTCTCAGCGTCAGTCCACGATGGTGTAGAAGTAAAAACTTTTGTTCAGAGACAAGAAAAATGACCCACAGGGGCCAGAACTCTATCTGTTGATACTTAGTATTTGTTTCTGAAGTCAGAGAGAATTTAAAAAAAAAAAAAAAAAAGAAACTTATTTCACTTGCAGTGCCAGCCACTGTCTTAAATGCTCATCTTGGCGCTCTCTTTCTCTCTCTCTCTCTGTTTCTCTGTCTCTGTCTCTGTCTCTCTCTCTCTCTCTCTCTCTCTCTCTCTCTCTACTGTGCACATGTGCACGGCGGTGACTTTGAAGCCACAAGGCGGTGTCTGATCTGTTGGAGTAGGAATTACAGGCATTTGTAAGGCACAGGACACAGGTGCTACAAACCAAACTCTAGTGCCCTTCCAGGGCAACCAGGCCTCCTAACCACTGAGCCGTCTCTCTAGCAGGCCCACCACTATTAACTTTTTAAAAACACCTTGCACTCATGCCCTGACTTCCTTACCTGATAAACTGTGATGTGGAAGTGTAAGCCCAATAAACCCTTTCCTTCCCAACTTGCTGTTTGGTCATGGCGTCTCGTCATAGTAGTAGTAACCCTAAGTCAAGGAGAGATCTTCGCTCTGAAGGGATCATTCCTCAGATAACTAACGTAGCCACAGCTCACCTTCTCTCTAAGCAAGCTTTTGCTAAATTTGTACGTACAATTAGTCATAGCCAAAGCTGGCATTAGCAGAGTACCTTCAAGGAATTAGATGAATGATGTTGGGATGTTGGAAATATTTATCTACCCAGTTAAGTTTTAAAAGTTTAAAACTCGGTTATTATTGGAAATAAAAACACACCCACATGGTAAACACTGAGAGAAATAATTTAGGCAGAGAAGCATTATTGACAAGGCCTCCTCCATCTCAGTGGAGGATACATATGCCAACCAAGTGAATTGGCACTGGGAATTGAGAAGAAAGATCAGGCGTGCTCCCATCTGTAAGCTCATCTCTAGCCTTCCATATAGTGACAGGGATGGGAAAGTGATTGTGGCCACAATCACTGTGCCATTTTGCTTTCTGCATCTTATGAATTGGGGTCCCAAACTGACTCAAGTGGTGCCCATTGAAGTTTTCTGAGCACCAGTCAATGCAAACAGTGGACACTGGGGAGCCATGGGACTCAGGTGCCAGAGCAAAGGTCACAGGCTTCCTGTGGTCTTACAGTTCAGTAGATCTTTTGTTAGAATGTCATGGATAGGTGCCTGTAATATAGTAAGTGCTCAATAAACTGCCCCGTTTCTGGTACCCTTTGCCTCTTATCTTTCCCACACACACTTCTGCAGCGTTCTGCCCCACACATTCTCAGGAAGCTTCCAGCAGCTTTCCAATTCCCCAGTTCCAGCTTAGGCTATTCAGACACGATTCAGATGAGCAGCCACACGTGGAAGTTCTCCTGGGAAATTTGAGTGACTGTGCAGCTGCTGAGAAGAGGCCAGGTTTTATGGGACCTCATTTAAATCAAAAGTACATCATGAACTGTGATTCAGAGCTTGGAAGAAGAGGAAGACAGGACAAAGGAAGAGAACATGTTCTCAGAAAACCAGCAACTAACCAGTAGAAAAAGGCAGGACACTGACCCAGAAGATCCCCCTCCCCTTACCCTACCAACTTGGCATTCTGAAGAGACTCCTGTGACTAGACTTCTAATCCCTGCAATAAAGCTGCTGGTATTGTGATCTCCATCTTATAAGATATGTCTCAGAATGGATGGGGATTTATCCAACTGTAACCTTCAAGGCTTCTACAGTCCAGTCCCCTGACACAATCTGGATGAATATTATTGCAAAAAGCAGAAATCCTGTGGTCAATAGGGTTATCAGGGGTGGGTTCTTCTCCCTTCTTCAGACCTCTCACAGTGGTGAGCACAACAATCACTTGACTGTCTACACAAGATCTGCTTTGTTTCCCTTCTCAAATCTTTGGATGTGTAAATTACCTGGTGAGAATATAATAAAAGACACGGCAGGGTAAGAAAAATAAAATGTAAACACAGAAATCCTTAAAAGACTTTCAGTATAAGAAGAACACCTTGTCACAAGGGTTATCTCTATCTATCTATCTATCTATCTATCTATCTATCTATCTATCTATGTTTATATGTATGCATGTGTGAGTGTGTGTATAGTATGTGTGAGATATAGGTGTGTGTCTGGTTATTCTGTTCCATTCAATTCCCACTGCACATAACTCTTGGTGTACACACCTCAGAGTACTCAGTACAATAAAGAAGGAAAGTCTACCATTTACCATATGGAGAAATGCAAAATACCATTGAGTTAAACAAAATAATTCAAGCACAGAAATAAAGTAATGATATCACAGGTGCTTGGACCAATAATGATGATGATGATGATGATGATGACGATGATGATGATGGACTAGAGAGATACCCCAATATCCAGTGTGCTTGCTCTGCAAAGGAATGATAGAGAATGGCACCTGCTTTGGTCTCTACATGAGTGCTTGGGCATGCATACTCTCATACTTACATATATATATCAAGATGCACATTCATAGACCACACACACACAAACACACACCTGAATATATAAAACAAAACATAAAAGTGGTAGTGTCAAACCCAGGCGCTATTGCATATGCCAGCAAGATTTAGCTGACAGGACCCTGATATAGCATCTCTTGTGAGGCTATGCCAGTGTCTGGCAAATACAGAAGTGGATGCTCACAGTCATCTGTTGGATCGAACACAGGGCCCCTTATGAAGGAGCTAGAGAAAGTACCCAAGGAACTGAAGGGGTCTGTAACCCTATAGGAGGATCAACAATATGAACTAACCAGTACTCCCCAGAGCTGTGTCTCTAGTTGTATATGTAGCAGAGGATGGCCTAGTCAGCCATCAATGGGAGGAGAGGCCCTTGGTCTTGCAAAGTTCATATGCCCCAGTACAGGGGAATGCCAGGGCCAGGAAGCAGGAGTGGGTGGGTTGGGGAGCAGGGCCGGAGGAGGGTATAGAGGACTTTCGGGATAGTATTTGAAATGTAAATGAAAAGAAATATCTAATAAAAAAAGTGGTGGTGTCTAGAGATAACATGTATGCATAGGTCAAAAGCACAAATATTGATATGGAGATTCAGCGAGTCCTGAGGCCCACATGTGAGCTGAGTGCTTGAATTACAGTTTTCTGTTGAACAGTGAAAAGCTACAGAGTAAATCGTACATGTTGCAAGCACATGTGTACATAAGAGAATATGACATGATAAACATTTGAATTTGCTTCACCACAGTAATTACTTTGATACTTGTACATATATCAGCATCCTATTGTCTTTACCTACAACATAAATGCACATGAAGAAAGAAGTGTTCTGAGTTCAACAGAAAAGAACCAGCTTTAAATTTAAGTTTAAATTAAACTTGAATAGAGCTGCGATGCTCATAGCTCCCACTTTTGGTCACTGACAGCCTGGAACCAAAGGGGAGTTTTAGACACTCAACTGTAGTCTCTAGATGAGAAAGTTGCTGAATCAATCTTCTTGCAATTAATAAATGATCTCAGTGATTTTTGGCTCTGTGAGCATTAAAACTAAGCCATAGTCTTTTCTGCTCCAGAAGCTGGTGTGGTGATTGCATACAAATCAAATCAATAATTAATCATCTTCTTCCTTCTCCTCCTCCTCCTCTCCTTTTATAATGCTGCTATTGAAATCAGGGCTTTGCAAATTCTGAGAGTGCAAAATCACTCTTTCCCTGAGATACATCTTTCCTCTTTTTACAAACATGTTTTCTAAATTAAAACAAATTAAATAAAAGCAACGAAACTTAAAAAGTGGCAAAGAATAATGTTAGTCTGAAGTAATATTTACAAACTGAGAGGAAAATGCTGAGAAGTCATAGTAATAAGAGAAAAAAATAAGAATGGAGAGTTTAAAAGGAGAGAAAATCAAACTGAATTGCTAATACACAAGGCCTAGCTCTTAGGTTGGTAAAAGTCAAGTTTCTTTTCTGTTATCCTGACAAACACATTGCTCAAATACAAGTTGTTGAGGAAAGGCTTTAACTTGGCTTTTCCCTCCCAGTTCTCAGTCCAAAACTGAGGGAAGTCAGGACTCAAAAGCAGAAGACACAAGGACCTTCTTCTTGCTTGGTGGTTATGTTTTGGCTTACTTGAGGCTCATGTAGCTTTCTAATACAGTCTAGGGCCACCTGATTTGGGATGGTGCCACCCACCATAGGCCAATAGTTGAGATGATCCCTCACAAACGGCCACAGGCAAGTGTGATCTGTGAGATTCCTCAACTGGGACTCCCTTAGATGACTCTAGGCAATGGCCAGTTGACTGCTGAAGCAACCAGGACTGAGTTTTATGTCACATGTTAACTGAGATTTTGAAGACAAGATACTACATCACACTTGACCGGAGCAGACAGACTGATATGCTCCTCATAGAGAGCTTCAAAATTCTTATCAGCATCCTGTCAACCGTGCTTGCAGAAACTCATTGTAGGATCCATCTCCTTATTTTATTGCATAGTATCTAATACAATTTATTTATCATAATCCCAAATACAAAGGCCCAGGAAATATTCCTGATTGTATATAGTCAGGAGGCCATCTCCATTAGATTATGGTAGATCTGTAGATGTGGATATTGAGATGCTGGAGAAGAACAAGAGAGTTCCAGGATCTACAGCTAAGTGACATCAGCACAACCTTGGCCACTAGCCACATCTTTAGTATCTTTAATACTCAGACTCTGGGTAAAAAAGATTAAAAAAAAAACTGGACATATTTTTTCAGATATTGAGTATCCCACTCATGGCTTCCTGATCTGTGGTTTTGGTTACGTATAGTCAACTGAGTTCCAAAAAGTGAAACAGGAAAGTCTAGAGATTAATAACATATATGTTTGAAATAATTTATTTACAATATTTATATCTAAAACATTTTATTTACTAGTTATTATTGGCCTCTTATTGTGCCAATTTTATACACTGGACTTTACTTACATCATTCTCTTGAGGACTTCCAGCCTTTACTGTCCCGGAGACCCAAAACCCAAGATTGGGGTCAACCATACTCATTTTAAGGCTACATAAAGATGAATGTGTAGACCCTTCTGTGAGGAGGGATCTTGAGTGCCAAAGAGGAGAAAAGACTAGAAAACTTTATTTTGTTTTATGCTCTTAGAATTTGAAGCCACGTAAACTTACTACACATGTGCTAAACATATAGCTTAATTAAAGCCATGTGGTTGAGATAGTCCACTGAAGAATATGCTTATACGCAAGGAATGTTTTCCTTGATTTTCTCTTCTTCCCTTTTCTGATTTGGGACATGCCTCTTTGAGTGTTCTCCTTTTGTTTGTTTTCATCTTCTTTTCTCCCCACACTGTGTTAGTGAACAAGCCTAGTGTCTTGCACTTCCATGTCAGCCATCCTACCAATGAGCTAAATCCCTAAACAACAATCAGTGTCTTCATCACAAACCATGTGAATTCTTCTATCCATATAGGCAAGAATGGAATAGAAGCATATCAGTCAGTATGAGCCTGGGCCAAGCAGAGGAGATCAGTTTAGTAGTAAATGGAACACTTTCTGGTCTCAGAAACCCTGGGCTTCTATTTGGCAGCTTACCACCTGACCATAAACTTTTAAGTTCTTCTTTCTGGAATTGGGTGGTTATACAGTGGGTTTTACTGTGTGTGTTCTGAGTTCGAATCTTCTCTCTGCCACTCATCAGTAATAGCCTAGCCTGAGTCTCAACCCTAAGACTGAGCAATAATGACAGAGCATGTCACATGATTGTACCACTGTTTAAAAAAAAAATCAAAAGACCATTGTGTCCTGAGGATAGGGCAGGAACACTTGTCTGATGGCCTCTCTCTCTCTTTTCCTCACAAGATGGGTGTGGACAGCATTCTGCACCTCCAAACCTGAAACCCTCCAAGTACCAGAACCAGCTCCCCACTCCTCAGAGATGCACAAGCATTACATTTTGCATTTTGATTTCAATATGGCATTATTGGACAAAAGCAGCTTGCTGAAGAGCCGTGTAAAGCAGAGAAGTGCTATACAAAGACCCGGAGTGGTTGGAGCCCCCTAGTACTGCCTCCCCAGAAGCCCTCCTGGAGCAGCTGCTTCCCTGTCTCCTTCCTGTGCCAAGATCAAATGCCTGTGGCAGAATTCACCACTCTTGATGAAAATGACGTTCTCTATTAGTGATTGTGGAACGCACGTAGGTGAAGGAGCAGGCTGGCTTCTGAGTGGCCTAAATGCACACTGTTAGGAACTGAAATTGGAGCAATTTGCTGTAATTTAGAGAGAAGAGTGAGTGAATGAATGCACACACTGCAGAAAATTATATATTTTATTTGAAGGTAAGATTGCACATCTCTAATCAAGGCTTAAAATCTGAATTAGGATAAATTGTGCCATAATTATTTTCTTAGAAAAGAACAAAGAAGTTTGTAAGTGCCTAATATTCCCTCTTTGAAGCTTTCAACATGAAGACGCTCACTTTGTGGGGAAAGTGGGGCTTTATCTGCCTCTGCCTCATAAAGACCCCGAGCTCATTCAGCAGAGACCACGCCTTTGACATTCAAAGCTCCATGAATGTTCACTCTTCCCAAGTTCCTTCATTTGTTTTCGTCTTGCTGACCCTCAAGCCTTTAATTAAGGGAAAAAATTAACACACTAGTGACAATTATGTGCTTGACTCCAGGAGTGCTTTAGCAATGGTGTGCACATTTGAGGTCCTTGTGTGTGTGTGTGTGTGTGTGTGTGTGTGTGTGTGTGTGTGTGTGTGTTGAGGTGCAGGTAGAAGAGATGGACAAAGGAATAATATTAAGTAGATGTGGAATGTTTGGTTCTTTAATGCTTACGACTTTTAAAACTTATTTTGATCATTAGGAAAAGAGTTGTTTTTGATACCAGAAAGGAATTGTACAATTCTCTCTCCTTACAGGTAAGTAGAACATATTCCTCTTTTCCCCCTTGTCAGAACCTTCCCAAATGTTTGCACCTAGCTCCTTCTTATTCTGATGGCAAATGGGAGTCCCCTAGTATGAAGCATAGTAGCATGTCACCCTCATTCCCCACACAGTAGAGTCATTCTTTCTGAACCTCCAGCTGTGAAGCAGTCACAGAAGGCTCACACATCTAGCTCTGCAGATGATCAGAAATGAGACACTCCGAAGGATCAGGATACAGGCATGGAGGCAAGTGTTTCCCAGTGTGGCTGAGACTCCAAAGTTAGTGTTATTCCCTCTCTCATCTCTGATCAGGTCACCAGAAAGCTGAAAAACAGCTGCTTTTCATATCTCTTATGAGCATTGCCCATATATTCGAGACACAGATGATAGATAGGAGAGCCCAGACTTCGAAATTAGGTCTCAATTTAAGGTTGAGTACAAGGAATTCACCACCCTACAGTTACAACACAGTAATGATAGTCAGGGCAGACGTCAGTATAGACTCTGGTCAAAGTCACCAGGCTAACTCTTTATCAGCATATGCATCCCCCCACAGTCTAATATGGCTGTGTCAGGACCGTGGTGGTCACATCAGGAATGGGGACAGTGAGGACCTAATGGCTCAGAGCCTGCCATAGTCACATGACTGCTGGCTGGTGAGACTGATTTTATACTGAGTACAGCTTCAGACTCTAGAATTTCTACATCACTGTCCTGAGGCTCAGATCACATCCAGAGGGAGTAGCAAGAAAAGCAGGAAGCTGAGGCAAGCCTTGATCACTGCAAGCCCTTCGCTAGCCTGTTCTCCAACGTGCAAGCCCTTCGCTAGCCTGTTCTCCAGTGTGCAAGCCTTTTGCTAGCCCATTCCCCCAAGGCAGTGTTTCCGCTTACAAAGTTTTTGAATTTTCCAAGAGCTGCCTCATCGGCAGCAATAAAAACATCATGAGCACTTTTTAATGATCAGCTGTTAGCTCAGAATCAAAGCAAACATACCTGATCAAAGAAAAGCCAGTTCTGAGTAATTGGATGCAGGGCAGCCAATCTTTGCAAAGCAGCCAGTCCCTCTCCCTCTTCCTGAAACCCTTCAAGCATTCTCCAGCAGTTAAAGAGAAACATTCAATGCGAACAAGACACATGCCAGGTCCCTTCTGAATCTCCCCCTCCTGCCTGCCCTAGGAAAACCACTGTTGCCAGTGTTATCCATGGTAGAAAAGGCAAAGGAATTGCACTGAGAGGCACTTTCTAGGTGTAACTGAGCTGGCTCTTTCTGTAAGCTTTCCTTTGGAGGTGACTAATACAGTCCTTGCTGCTATCAAATGTGACTTGTACATTCCTTTTTATTAATCTGAAAATGCGTGCTACGATCCTAATATGCATAAAATAGTTTAAAATGTCTCACTAACAACCTCAAAGAGGCCATTTGGGGTGTAAAGTTATATATGGTTATGGTGGTTTGAATAGGTATGGCCACCACAGATTCCTGTGTTTAAATGCTTGACCTTAGGGAGTGGCACTATTAGGTGGCCTTATTGGAGTAGGTGTGGCCTTGTTGGAGTTGGTATGGTCTTCTTGGAAGAAGTGCATCACTGTGTAGACAGGCTTCCAGGTTTTACATATGCTCAAGCTTCATGTGGTGTGGAATCCTGTCTCTTTCTGGCTGCCTTCAGATCAAGATGTTGAACTCTCAGCTCCTTCTCCAGCACTATGCCTGCCACAATACTGCCACCCTTCCCACTGTGATGCTAATAGACTAAACCTCTGAACCTGTAAGCCAACCACAATTAAATGTTTTCCTTCATAATAGTTGTCTTGGTCATGGAGTCTCTCACAGAAATAAAACCCTAAGATAATGGTCTAATGATAATACATGTTATGTATAATATACCAAGTCTCTTTGCTATCTAAATTGATAATAACTTGGTTTTAAAATGTCAAGAGTTTTCCTGTTGTTTTACTTGTGTACACTGTGTTACTGTGGTGCTTTTTAATCTTCAGTATTTCTTATTAGGAGACTAGAAAATGAATCTGAGAAGATTTTTAATTCTATAATAATTCTAAGATAATTTTAGATTCTTGATTATTTGGTTCACAATTTTGCTTTTATTAGTGTTACCTTAGAGTAACTATCAATTAATTTTCTGTTACTGTGATAAAACACCAGAACCATGGCAACTTTTGAAAGAGTTTATTTGGCTTACAGTTCCAGAGGGATGAGAGTCCATCAGAGTGGGAAGGCAGCCATGGTGGCCAAAGCAGAAAGCTCAGCGCTCACATCCTTAACACCAGCATGAAGCAAAATGAGGACTGACTATGCAATCTCAACAGCCACCCCAGTGGTATGCTCCCTCAATCAAGGCTGCAACGAACAGTCTCACAATCTGGAGATCGGTTGTTCACATATGCTCAGCCATGATAAACCAGTATACTATACAAATCTTCAGTTCTCCCAAACACAATAAATCAGGAAACTGCATTTTCCCTTGATGTTACTAATTGCACACAACATCGGCAATCTAAGTTCTTACTTGTGTACAGGCAGTGCTCTTATTCACACAACTCACAGTGGAGAAACCAAAACACCTTCTCAGGCCTCTGAGCTGCTCTTCTGTATTTGGGTTTCCAAACAGACAACTTCTCCTTTGGCACCATCAGCTGCACACACTTCCTCGAGCAGTACCGAGCATCTCGCAGCCTTGCAAGAGCTTGTCCCCCAGCCTGGAAGGACTTTTCTCCCATTGAGAGTTTCTGAGGCGCAATCTGGTAACAATAATCTTCAGGGACACTTCATTGTCTTTATTTGTTTTATTTTCCTTTACTGTGTGTGTGATGCTCAGTGAGAATTTGAACAGTTTGTGCACATACAAACATCCTCCCATGCCAGGAGGCACTTAGAGATTTATAATAAACAGTTATCTAGGGCCGAAAAACTAAAATTTCTGGCTTGAGAAGGAAAATATTATGACTGTCTTGGGTTTATTATTTATGGCATGCCTTCAATGTGTGTGTATGTGTATATGAATGGACATGCATACACATATGTGAGTGTGCTTTACCATGTGTGTGGCCACCAGAGGACAACTTGGAAGAGTTAGGTCTACGCCCTTCCACCATGCAGGTGCTAGAAATCAAATTGAGGTCATTAGGCTTGGTGGCAAGCACATTTACCTACTGACCCATCTTGCTGGCTCTGGTACTATTTCTATCTTACAAATTCTTGTCTCCATGGCTTCATGGCAGATATTAATACTTTATATTTCTTGTGCTAGGGATGGAACCGAGGGCCCCATTGAGCTCATTTTCTTATTTTGACTATCATTCATATCTCATTTCATTTAACAGAATTATAGACTTCATGCACATGGCCATTCAAAATTAATAGCATACCTTCTACAAAGCCCTGATTAATAATCGTGTTTTGGTATAGTTTATATTTTTAGAAAATTATATTTCTAAACAATATTTCAAAATAATATCCATAAAATAAAAATATTTAAGTCATCTTGAGGTCTCTCCCCCAAATCCCTTGCAATGAAATTGAATCTACTAAAGATAGAAAAAGCCTAACTCCATTTTGTCAACCTCTCCTTCTTCTGGTTTATAGATAATGGTGAAAGAATTGGACAATTGTCAGCAACACTTCTAGTAAAAGGAAACAACTGATCATTTTCTTTCTTAATGGTGCTATTTATAATGAATTCCCTTCACTAATAAATTGAGAGCACATCAGTTGGCAGATGCCAGATTTGGTGCATACACCAAAGCCCAGATCACCTAGGAACCTTTCACAATAGGCCCAGGCCCCTCTTACATTTATGTTTTGTTCTTATAACACTCCAGGTCTGATTGCAGAAAGTAATACACATACACAGGCATACACATGCATGCATTCTGTGGGCAAGCACACAATTTCAGCTTCCCAACACTTTCTCATACTTAAAAATTGCCAATGTTTAAAAGAAAATAGAAATGAAATTTCCCTTTTGATGCCATACAATGATCACACACTCAGGATCTTCATTTCTCTGAAACCATCATAGGGAAGCATCTCCCTTTTGTCCCTGTATCTCTTATGGCTCCAGAAGCATTATAGAAAATTATCTTAATTATCTGTGGGTTAAATTAAACATTTTTGTATATTTCACTTTATGGTTAAATAATTGACATTCATCTAAATTAAAACACTACGTCTAAGAAACAAATATTTTGGAATGATCTCTTTCCATCATTTTCTTTTTCAAACACAAGAATCATGGCCACTATACAATCTTGATTTCTGTTTTTAAAGTGGTACTATGTCATCACTTATACTTTTTAAGAGATTTATTTTATTTTTAAGCAGTGTCTCTCTATGTGTCTGTAAGTATATGTGCATATGTGTGCAATAATAGCAGAGGTAAAGAGAGCATCACTTCCTCCAGAGCCAGAGCTACAGACAGCTGTGAGCCCCACAACATAGATACTGGGACTTGAACTTCAATCATCTGCAAGAGAAATATGTGATCATAGTCTCTGGGTTATCTATCCACCCCCTGTTATTCATACTTCTGTATCACCAAAGGTTTCATTTGATGGAGTTAATGTTCTGAATCAATTTCACATGTTGCTCAATCATTGATTGACAAGATATTCTGGCATGATGTTCAAAGAAGAGCATAAGATATGAACCTAAAGGATCACAAAGATTGGTAGGATCTAATGATGGCTTAGTTTGGGGGTGATAAGAAATCTAGGGTAGCCCTGGGTATGCCTGGATAGGCCAATTGCTCCTAGAGAAAGGGGCTGGAGGAGTGAAACATTTTCAGATGTTATAAAGCCAGCAGAAAATTTGGAAGGATTCAGAATTGGAAGGGTGAAAACAGATGGATTCCTGGGGCTCACAAACTGGCAAGCCTGGTCTGCTAAGAATGTTCCAGCCCATTGGCTCCTGGGAAATGATGTCCAGAGTTTATCTCTGATGCAGGTGTCCTTGATGAGAAAGGCAAGAGCAAGAGACAAGTGACAGCTTCACAAAGGCGAGGTCTATTGTTGTAGAGCAGAAATGTACATGACCCAATGGGACAAAACCAGAACCAGACACCAGGGAATGTGGAAATCTTGCTTAGGTCTCAAAAGAGCTGCAAAGATGGCCATGGAAGCCTTGACTCGTCTCAGGGGCTCAATGCAACTTCTTTCTCCAAATTCCCTATTCCCAGACGTCTCTATCACCTTGCCCAACACCTAGTCCTCTATGCCCTCTCTTGGTATGCACGATGCCAGGGTTTCAATAGTTTTTCATTGTTCACTCTTAAACATGAAACAGCCTTCTAACTAAGAGGTAACAGCTTCCCCAAACATCTCCATCTTTCCTTAGTGCACAGTTGTTTTTCCAGACCTCTAGACTCTCTTATTAGTAATGTCTCTTTCTCCATGGCTCTTGAGCTTCCCAGACAAGATGACAAATGGCCAGGCACGTACCTCATGCTCAGATGAGACTCCCATAAAATGCACTTGGTGACTGCAGCTGCACTTCATGAGGTTGTGATGAAGACAATGTCAAATGTAGCGGTGTGTTCACAAACATGAGAATATCTGTGAATATCTGCTCTGTCAATTGCACTGATAGATTATGACATAAACTATAACACTACAATCAGAAACATCCTTGGATTCTGAAAAGCAAACATATGCCCATACACATGTGCATACACATTTACACACATGGGCTATAATGTTCCAAGAGTGAAGAAGATACTTTTTTTTTTAATTTAAAAGCAATAGCCATTTAAATGGCCATTTTATTTATTTATTTATTTATTTATTTATTTATTTATTTCAACTTTTATTAGATATTTTCTTCATTTACATTTCAAGTGTTATCCAGAAAGTTCCCTATATCCTCCCCCCTCCCGGCCCTGCTACCCTACCCACCCGCTCCCAACCCCTGGCCCCGGCGTTCCCCTGTATTGGGGCATATAAAGTCTGCATAACCAAGGGGCCTCTCTTCCCACTGATGGCCAACTAGGCCATCCTAGAAGATACTTTTATTAGTTTGATTAAATTCACTTTTCACTGTCAAATTAAGATATCTGTTTACTTGACTTAACCTTTTCTATACTAACTTTAAGAATGGAATTTCAATACTTGGACTAGGGTCCTATCTACCAGCTTATCCACCAGAATGCAGTATGTGACTTTGTTTAGAAATAGGGTCTCGGTATATGTTCTCACTTAACACAAAACTGTAGATAGTAGTTCTATGGTAGACTTTACATCCAGGGCTGATGGCCTTACCAGAAGGTCATTTCAGAGACTCGCTGTGAAGAAAGATGGAGAGCCTGAACCAAAAAAGTAGAACACCGTGAGTCTGTGAATGAAGAACTGCAGGTTCTGTAAAAACTGGAGTTTCTTCCTTCACTAGAGCTTTCCTGGAAGCTCGGTGTCATCAACACTTTTATTTCAAATGGTATTTGAAATAATCCTAATAATTCTTATTAGGATCCTGTTTTATTTTTAAGCCCATGCGCACATGGATACCTGCACCAGAGATAATGCCTGGACATCACTTCCCAGGAGCCATGTGACCACACTGGGCAGGAACACTCTTAGTAGACCAGCCTAGCCAGTTGGTGAGTCCCAGGGATCCGTCTGTTTTCATCTTTCTAATTCAAAGGTGACAATATGTGCTATTTAATGTATGTTCAAGAGTTTTAACCCAAGTCCCCACACTTCAATATCAGCTACTTCAACAATGGAGCTGTCTCTCAGCCCTTAAAAAAATTTTTAACTTGAGAAATTAGCAACATTCTATCATGATCATACTCCTAAAGTTATCTGGAAATCTTACCCACCTCCTCCTGCCCCCACCACCGAAACAGTAACTGGAATTCTGCTTGTTTGTACCATTTTATTGAGGATGATTTTAGTGCTGATACCTCCTAAAGAGCCATCCTTCTGCAAGCTCTGTTTTCCTCCTGCAGAAGACAATGGTATAGCTGGTCTTTGTTATTTTGTTGGGTTTTTTTTTTGCCACCCATTATCACCCTGGTTTCACCCTCTATCACTAGATAGGAAAGAAAGAAGGATAGAAGGGAGACAGAGAAAGAAAGAGAGAGAAAGATCTAATTTCTTCCTTCTTTTGTTTCTTTTTTGAGAACTACTAAAAAACTGCAACCAGCACCCCACCTCCCCAATGACCAACAACTACCCACCACTCCTCTTGGAGCCTTAGAATTTATGTACCCTCTGAAAAGTTCCCAGAATTACAAATGTCACACAATCACAGAAACTATCTGCAGCTGGCAAAACTATGTTTCTGCTAGAGCATGAGGCAAATCATAGCCAGCTGCTGAGGACAGTCCAAAGCAACCCCATACCCCCATACAGGGATGAAAGTGAAATCATGTTCTTATAATATTTCTGTGTTTATTAAAGAACCCAAAATTCCGAAATTGTCACTGCCCATTGGAGCAGTTACATGCAGGACTTTGACATGACTAGATTCCAAGAGAATCTAACAGCAACCAAACAAGAGGCTGGGAACTGGAGCTTGGCACCAAGAACTTCTTGTGTCTCCCCCTTCTTCTTCTGAAGAGAGATATAGGCCATCCTTCATGGGAATGGTGTTCTCCTAGGGAGGCCACCACTCCCTGAAGCACAAAGTCCAATTTTAATTTCAACTCTGCAAACTGAAGGCATGAGACAATGACTCCTTCCTCTCCAGAGTCTTACTTTCATATTTTGATGGCACTTAACATTTGGCTACAGGAGAAAACTTCATAGAGCTATTCCTTTCCTCCACGGTTAATTATTATGTAAATTTAAAAAAATGGAGGGATAAGACTTATGTCCAGATTTCTCAGTTGCTGTCTCTGTTGCAAAAAGGTCTTCCTTCCATAGCTCACCTCCAGCTGCATTCCACCAAGGCATTCCCTCCTTGTACTTTCCACAAGCTGTTCCAACTGCTGGTGTCCCTCCTGACTCTCTGCTGGCAAACCCTCTGAGTTCTTTGAACTGATTCTCTGCACAGTCCCTGCTGTGAGGTCTCCCTTGTGTCCGGAGGTCACCCTCTGAACTACAGCAGCCTTTCCTCATTTCTCGTCATTCTGCATATCAAAGAGACTCCGTGATAACTTTGCATGACATTCATAGTTTGTTCTTTCTGTGAACCATGAGCCCCAAAGGAAGTAATATTTGACACTGTTGCTAGAAAGCTCTTCCAAGGTTAGAATAGTGTTTAGCATGTGGAACATCTTCAAAAGCAGCTTATGGACTGATGAATGGGAAAAGTTCTGAGATCATCTGGTCATGTTAAGAAAATATTCCACCCAGCAGTCAAAAGGTGACTTTGTGATCCCTTGGCAATGTTTGGGTGGATTGGGTGCCCTGAGAAAACAGATAGTATTTTAGCATGTCTTTGAAGACTGCTCTGCATCTCCTGGATATTATAAAACAAAAATAATTTAAATCCTGAATGATAATGGTTTTTAAATTTTTATTCCCTTGTTTTATTTATTAGAGACCAACTTTCTGTATGTAGTCAGACTGACCTTGAACTCCCAGAGTGCTATGATTACAGACATACCTCTGTGTGTGATACTAATGGTGGAATAAACAGGAGCAAGGCAAAAGCACAGAGTGAGTAATACAGGAAGTCAGTCTGTAACACAGGTGCACCCGAAGGTTGAGCAACAGAGTGTGGGATCCCAGGACTGGTTCTTGGAATCATTTCTGCTATGGTTTTCCCCACATCCATTCCATCTGCTTTCTCCTGAGAAGCAACAACATCAGGTGAAATTGAATAACACATTGTCCATCCCCATCTCTTAATGCTTTTGACTTGGTTGATTTCATCCTCCTGGAATCAATTTTGCCCTCAGCTTCGGTGACAATTCTTTCCTCATTTTCTTTTAATTTCCTGCCCGCTGTTGCTTCACCATCTTTGGCGATCCATCTCATCTACAACCTCTAATTTTGGAAGCTCCCAAGCTTTAATTTTCATTTTTGTTTACATGTCAGGAAGAGCTCAGTCAATGTCTGGAAGCCTCGCACATGGACTGATAAAACATAAATTAGTGTCTTCCTCTTGAATACATCTCAATACGCCAGACATATGTAAGCAATTGCCTTCTTCATCTTCGACACAGTACTCAGGTCAAGGACACTAAAACACAGAATGTTATGTCAATTTTGAACTTCGTAATTTATTTGCTGTAATAAATAATAGCAACCCTTTCCCCTCAAAGAGCAAGAATCAACCAATTGAAACTTAATGCTTCCATGTCTCCGTAGTTGACACCACAGTCTGCAGGCTGCACATAGCTGGCTCCATTGTGGTTCCCATCCATATGCAGTTCAGTCTCAGCACAAATGATGAAGACTTTGAGGAAATGTGAAGAAATCTGTAAAGGCACTGGGTGTTGAGGTCATCAAACTCTGTTGTGTGACAAGTTGTTTGAGTCTTTGGAGAGAAGATAGTTGTTGATTTTTTTCCTGATGTTTCAAGAGAGGGTTTCTCTGTGTAGCCCTGGCTGTCCTGAAACTCATTCTGTAGACCAGGCTGACCTCGAACTCAGAAATCTGCCTGCCTCTGCCTCCCAAGGGCTGGGATTAAAGGAGTGTGCCACCACCGCCTAGCTTGATTTTTTTAATTTAATGTACTGGATCTGTATTGAGTATTTTAAGTAGATAGAACTATTCTATTTGTTTCACTACAGAGAATATAGTGCATGTTCATCCTAACATCTCAAAATTCTAAATAGTAACAATCAAGAAAAAAAATACATTAAAGGCTCACATCAAACAACTTCAGTCATAAATTCTTCTTCATATTCTATTTATTTTTACAAATAACCTGGCAAAAAAGAAACTTAATTGTTATTTCNTAGATAGAACTATTCTATTTGTTTCACTACAGAGAATATAGTGCATGTTCATCCTAACATCTCAAAATTCTAAATAGTAACAATCAAGAAAAAAAATACATTAAAGGCTCACATCAAACAACTTCAGTCATAAATTCTTCTTCATATTCTATTTATTTTTACAAATAACCTGGCAAAAAAGAAACTTAATTGTTATTTCCTCCCCCTCTTCTTCCTCCTCCTTCTTATTCTTCCTTCTTCTTCCTCTTCCTACCCCTTTCCCTTCCCAATCCTCCCTTTCCTTCTCCCCCTCCTTCTTCCCATCCTTTTCTTCCTCTTCCTCTTCTTTTTCTTCTTAGTTGGCACTATCATCTTCTTAATTCCTGGTTACATGAAGTCAAGACAGAAATGTAAATTGTCAAATCTACAGTCAAGAGAATAGAGATAATAAACATAAGTTGTTGCTTCCTCCCTACTCTAAACTAGTTTTTCTCCTCTTACAAACTTCAGGATTGCCTGCTTGGGGAATGGTGTTGCTCATAATGAGATATGTTTTCCTATGCTGATTAACAGTCAATAAAACCCCTTACAGACATACCCACTGACCAATCTAATCTAGGCAAGACTTAATTAGAAAATTTTCCCTCATATCTGTAGTCCAATAAAACTAGGTAAGAGGTTTACAAAAGAGGGAGTAATACTAGTATCAGCTTCAATAATAACAGAAACAAAAAATTACCCCCAATAATCATGAATTGTAGGATATGTGTTCCTTACAATAACATTGTTCAAACTGCACCAACAAAAGAGAGATGAGTAAAAATTGAATACAATACATCAAATTATCTAAGAGTAGAGGCAGTAGAGCTGGGTCAGTTTATAAGCTGTTTGCCAAGCCAGCATACAGAACTGCATTTAAATTCCCAGCACACATAAGCAGCCTGGTGCCACGGCACATACCCATAATCCCAGAACTGGGGTGATAAGAGACAGATGCTTCTCTGATACTGACTGGTCACCCAGAATAGACAATAGGTGAGTTCAGGTTCAGTTGCAGACAGTATCTCAGAGACTAAGGTGGAGAGCAGTTGAGGAAGACATCTGTTGTTGACCTCTGGCTTATATACACATTCATATTCAGCGACACACTTTCCCCCATGACCCCCACCACCACCTTGCATGCATGTGCACATGTGCACAAGTAGGCATCACCATCATGAGTGACCAAAGCATTGTGTTCTTGGAGGAAATATAGCTTTTGGATATTTTAAGTAAATGATCTGTGGTCTGAGTGGATATCAAAAAACAAAATGTTTCCATGGTGTTGTGTTTTCTGCCATATAAATCAAATTAAAAGCTATGACATCTGCCCTTATTTCCCCTCACACACTGTTATTATTTAGATCTGCCAATCTCACCTATACAGGAACAACATGATGGTGTCAGGGAAACACTTGGAGTGTGCACTCCCAGGACAGACCAAACAATACTCCTGGAAGCTAAATTGCTACATAAGGACCACTGTGAGCCTGCCTTCCTTCCTTCCTTCCTTCCTTCCTTCCTTCCTTCCTTCCTTCCTTCCTTCCTTCCTCCCCCTCCTCCCCCTTCTCCTCCTCCTCCTCCTCCTCCTTCTTCTTCTTCTTCTCTCTCTCTCTCTCTCTCTCTCTCTCTCTCTCTCTCTCTCTCTTCCTTTCTTTTCTTAAAGCATTTCCCTGGTAATGATAATTGTTTTCTTTCTTTCTTTCTTTCTTTCTTTCTTTCTTTCTTTCTTTCTTTCTTTCTTTCTTTCTTTCTCTCTTTCTTATGTTTTCTTTATTTACATTTCAAATGTTATCTCCTTTCCTCATTTCCCCTCCAACACCCCCATCCCACCCCCCACCCCCTGCTCACCAGCTCACCCATTCCCGTTTCCTGTCCTGGCATTCCCCTACACTGAGGCATTGAGCCTTCACAGGACCAAGGGCCTCTTCCCGTTGATGACTGACTAGGCCATCCTCTGCTACATATACAGCTGGAGCCGTGGGTCCCTCCATGTGTATTCTTTAGTTGGTGTTTTAGTCCCTGGGAGTTCTGGGGATACTGGTTGGTTCATATTGTTGTTCTTCCTATGGGTTGCAAATCCCTTCAGCTCATTGGGTCCTTTCTCTAGCTTGTCCATGGGGGACCATGTGCTCAGTCCAATGGTTGGCTGGGAGAATCCACCTCTGTATTTGTCAGGCACTGGCAGAGCCTCTCATGAGAGAGTTATATCAGAATCCTGTCAGCAAGTACTGTTGGCATCCACATAGTTATCCATTACAAGTTTGAGAGTTTGAGTTCGATAATTTTCTAGATAGCCTAGTCTGCTCTTGGTTGTCATAAAATCTGTCTATTCATTATCACTTTAAAATATGCTATCAAAGTTCCTTTATAAATCTTAAAAATAATGATGATATCATCATCATCATCATCATCATCATCACTGTCCTCATCTCTTTATTCTAGAGACCTAGTTTCTGAACAATCCACTAAAACCAGTCTCCTTAAATGTTAATATTTTATTTTCCTTTAGTAACTAACATAATTTCCTCTTGTGGATATGTTATGTAAATTTCTCAATGGTATGGCTTTGTTGGACTGCTCATTTATTTAGTTGGAGCCTTAAGTCCTAGTGTTCTTTCTGTTATGAAAACTGTCTTGTATTCTATCATTGATTTTCTTACTGTTGTTCCCAACACTGTCTTCATTGCTCCTTTCAGACATTCCCTTTAGATATCAAACCCATTTACAGTGAGTTTTGTAAAAGCCACCTCCTTATAAGTCACTTGGTTAACTTTTTTTTTATCTTCTTATTGATTCACTTTTACTGTGAGATTAGTTGCCAAGAACAGTAATCTTTTATTCTGTAGGTGGATTAAGTGTATTGTTACATGTTATTTCTCCTTCTCTTGGTGAACTCTGCCAATTCCACATACCCTAGAGTCGTGTGTGAGGAAAGCCTCGGTTGAAAAGTTGTATAGATCAGATTTGTCTGTGGGGGATTATCTTGATTGTTTGTTGATATAATAGGATGCAGCCCCCTATGAGTGGTTACTTGGTTCTGTGCAGAATAAGAGAGCTAAGGGTGCATGAGCCTACAAGCAAGGCAGCACACAGCATCCCTCCATTATTTCTGCTACAATTGCTGCCAGGGCTCTTGCCTTGATTTCCCTCAATGGCAGACTGCAGGTGATCTACAAACAGAAGTCAAATAAGCCCTTTCTTCCCCTGAGATGCTTCCGGTCAGAGGGTTTTGTCAGAGCAACAGAAATGAAACTAGAGCATACCTAACTTCCAGAAGTTTGGCAATTTCTCTCTTTTCTTAAGCTTTATCTTTGTAGATCTGTACTATACGTGCACACCTTTGCTGTCCTCTCAGAGTGTTTTAGAATAAGCAGAGCTCATCATGTGTTTTGGGTTTATCATCTTTTACCTGAAATTCTCTCAAGAAGTTTAAAAAAATCTGATATACTATACATATCTTGTAACATAAGTTGTCTCAACTGTTATTGAATTTAGTAAGCTTTATATGTCCAGTATGAATACAGACTCTTGTAGAGTATAAAGTAAAGTGATGTCTGTAACAATGAAATGGAGCCAGATTAACTAATAGTACCTAGAGCAATAACTCTGGATTTTCAATATTAAAAGAAATAAATGTAAATGGGTTATAATCTGAGCATTCTCCCTTCCAGAAAATTTGAAAATATCTTATAAAAAAACGTTACACTGAATCATCCAATGAAAGGTTTACTAACTAATAAAGCAAATAAGTATCTACTTCCTTCAGCCACTGAAGATTTGCACCAAAGAAACAAAGTTTTCTGGCATAAAAACAGTGGGTGCTATGCCTGAAAAGTTGACTCAGAGGTTAAAAGCACTGGCTGCTGTTGTAGAGGACTCAAGTTTAGCTTCCAGTACCAACATGGCAGCTCACAGCCATCTTTAACTCTATTCTCAGGGGATTCAGTGACTTATTCTGGCCTTCTTGGTCATTTTATGCACGGGGTACTCATACTTACTTTTGGCAACCATTCATACATATAAACTAAAGAATAAATAAGATCTCAAGTTAAAAGAAATAAACTATCAACTGAACTGATTGAAGAGACCCCCAGCTGTGTAAGATGTCTCTAAATAAACAAGGCTCCAGTATTTGAAAATACGCAACAAGGTCTCCCTTTCTAAGGAAGGCCTATGCAGTTTACAGAATATCTGGTTAAATATCCTGCTCTGTGGGAATGGGAACTGCAGCATGTGAACCTCGTGTCGTGTACAGGATTATAATTTAAAGCGCTCTTAGTTTGGCTGCTTTCCAAGTCAAACTCGCAGTGCACTATGGGAGACTGTGGCCTCCTATATTCAGCTGAGTTTCCTACAGAGTGAGACCCATTTGCAGTGGGTTTCCTCTGTGTCAGAACCAATATTCTCACATGACATCTATATCTGCCTTCTCCGAGGTCCCACTCTAAAGTAAAAAATGAATTATAATGAATCCTAGTGACCTTAATGATTTATAAAGAACAATTAAAGTAACTGAGAGTACTTGGTAGGACTTCTCCATCGATACCTATTTCATCGTGAACTGGGCTACAGACACTCCTAGCATCAGCTTGCTGAGGGGATAGTCCCTTTGGTCCTTGTGACTGAAGTGTCTTAGCTAATAAAATACATTAGTATCTTTACATATATCTTCATGTAAAATACATATATCTTTATAGTTTACTAAGTCCAATTTTAGGTTTGAGAGTTTTCTAAATATTTCTAATTCTTTATATGGGTTATTATTTATTAACCTATTTTTGTAGGAATCCTTTAAAGAGAAAATTCATATAGAAGGGACATTCACTGTGTTAAAAATACAGACTGAAGTACTTTGTATTTTCAAATGACTATTTTACTCCCGTTAATGCTTTGATCACACTTGTGGACTTACGATGTCCTTGTTTTGCCTGTGAATCAGAGAGTTAGTTCTTTTCTTTTCTTGGGGATTGTGTCACTGTCACTAAGACTATGGACACTTACACACTATCACATGGCTGACACAGGCATAGACAAGTGACAGATAATAAAGATTCAAAACCAGAACATGGTGGGAAAGTTTGAATTCGTCAAATAACACAAGATTCCATTTTAAAACTGAAAATAAAAGGGTCCTTTGGACTCTAGGTTGATTTTTCTCAAATCAAAGGCAGCACGTGGAGCACATGAACATCAAGCACATGGAGGGCAGACATGCCACACAGTAGGTACAGCTACACACGTGCATGTTTAGAAGGCACCACAGATCGACAGTGGCCCCACTGTCAGCCACATCCTGAAAACATGACCCTGAAGAGCCGAGTATGAAAATCCCAAACCCTGAAGCTTAAAATCATTAGCATTTAACACTACCTGCCCCCAAAATCACAATCACCAAAGAATAAAACTATAAATGTCAGAATATTGAAAGCCAAAATAACAACATTTATGAATACCATTATAAGAAAAATAATGCAAAAGAAAAGCAGAAAACTGACTGGCCACAATCCTGTGTCTGGGAGTTGAAGACCAGCCTCGGTTACATAATGAGTTCAAGACCAACCTGTTAAATGGGTTAATCATTTAATTTTTCAGATCTGTCTAAAGTATGACTGTGTTCTTGCATGATGCTTAGACAACAAAAAGATAAACACACACACACACACACACACACACACACACACACACACACACACATCAAGACAAAGGAAGCAGGGGTGGGGAGCTTGAAAGCCATTTAAGAATTTCCTTTAACAAATAGACTGATTGTCTTTTTCTCATTTTCTTTCTTGTTATTAAATTCTGATTTCTGCAATCTATACATTTTTTTTCTTCTGGGTATTTTAATTAGATAGTGGGACTTAAGAATAGGTCTCCAGTATACGGAAAAGCTGCAGTGGTTTTTAATTTATAGGGGACAGCTGGTAGGTTTCTGATTTGAGAAGGTTTTTTTTTCCCCCCTTTAATTCTGTCATCTGAACTTTGCTTGGTTATGCTGCAAATTAGCAGCTATTCATTCTTTAATGAACATGGGTTCATGTAAATTTCAGCTATGAATAGGCAATCAGGACTTCTTTGGGCATAATGGGTTATTTACCAGGCTTCCATTTCAATTTTGAACCCTCTGAGTCTTTAAACACCATCCTATATAATTTCGTGGCCATCTAATTACGTATGTATATATTTACCATATAGATATTGCCTTTGTGCCGGTAGCCACTCCAAATTGCTTTATTAAAATAATGGCAAAGGGCTTCCTCTACCTGAAGTAAAGCTCTTCCATGCTCAGTGCAGCTTCAGAGCATGGTTGGAAGTCTGTGAGCAGCCCTGCGATGGGCTCTGGTAGAAGCCTGGTGCCCTGCTTCAGGGCTGTGGTAGGTCTTACCATTCACAGCTCTGGACATTTCATTTTTCTTTCCACTCCTGCTTTAAAGTTTTAATTCAAGAACAATTGTCCTTTGTTCTGCTGTTTATGATAAATTTTACACCCACAGCCACTGGCCTGAGTTGAGACTATAAAACAGAAACCACCTCACTCCATTTGACTGCTTCCTGTCAGAAAGCAGCCAGCTGCCAAGCTGTTCAGGTGATTTCCCTGAGATCTGAGCCGCCACCACGATGACATCATCAAGCCACTGTCCTCCTTCCAGCCCCATCCATCATTCCACTCTCCCCTCCTGGGCTTTCACCAGGTCATTTCTCTCTAGATGTTGGGACAGGCTTATCAAGATTCATGAAGATAAATGAAGGTTTAGGAAAAGTTGTTTGTTTGTTTTTAATTTGTTGGGAGCACTAAGGCATGAACATGCAGTGGTCTGTTGAATCTAAGTGCTAAGTCAAAGTCTTCTATTCATGAGCATATTCTCCCCTACATGCACATTCCCATGTGGTCATGCATGACGTCAGTGGACTGGTACTCAGTCCTGGAAACTCTAACCATTATTAAAACCCACACTTCTGCCTATGCAGTAAGGGCCAGAACCCATCTGTAACAGTACAGAGCCAGTGTCTGGTCCTTCAAAGTGCCAAGGTCTCTCCTGAAAAGTTCGCAAGGCCAAAGGACAGACAATGCGTGCCATAAGGCAGAACCAAGAACATAGCCTGGCATCCTCACACGCAAAGGTCACCTACTAGGCAAACTATGACTCTGTTGGCTCCTTAGTTTCCTGCTGTGACACAGCCTAGTACCCAAAAGACTAACTCTCAACAAGGACCCAAACCACGGCCAGCAGCTTAAACTCACTCATGTCTCCAAACATTTACAGAAACAACGGCACGGTGCCTTAACCATTTCTAATGCTGCTCCAGCCTCCTTTCTACAAAATGCTCCCTTGGCGTTTCCAGTAATTTCAAAAGTGTTTTGAGAAGTGCTCCTCTGACCACCCTGGCAGAGCCTCTATCACCAGCTGCTATCCCTCCTCAAAGGGCATCACTAAAGCCAGAACATGAACTATGACACTGGCTTGTTCAGATGTCCTCAGCAAGTGGACGTGTTTTGTCATTTTATACTGTCTAGAAGTCTCCTTTTATTTCCTGGAAGTGTGATGTCCTGTCTAATTTTCACCCAGCACTCTGGGGCCCTGTGTGTGCCACAGACTGGCTTGGAAGAGACTAGCAATTGCTTTGGTACCCCTTTCTCTCTGGAAACCTCATATGCAGTCTCTGAGGACTTCAACTTCCTTTGCTAAAGGGAAAGGCAACTATTTCTTTACACTGCTCTAGAGCAGGCCCCCTAGACTGTGAGTAGTGGTGATGATGATGACGATGATAACGATGATGGTGGTGATGACGATGGTAGTGATATTACATCTTATCCTGCACCTCACACACGTGTCTGACTGAACACAACACCTCCACGCTGTCTTGCATCCTGGCTGTGCTTCACCTTTGGGGTCCTGGCCCTTTTCCTGGCCTAAGCATACTTTCTGCTTTTGGGGAACCACTTAATTCCCCATTGGACTGACAACTTGTTTTTGCAGGTCTTGCAATTTGACCCTCTTTTTTCCAAGGTCATGACCTTATAGAAGCATCCTGTTTCCCTGGCCCACTTTGACAATGGCTAGAACACATGTAGAATCCCTGGCCTTGCCTCTAAGCAGGATTCACCATCCTCTATCTTTCTTGGTGGCGAAGCTTTCCATCACCTGGTCCTCCGATGTAGTATCTGCAGTCTCATAGCTCTTTTCCTGGCCCCCATTGTTGGTGGAGAGAGGGAGAAGCCTGGGTGGAAGAAGGACCTCAAGCCTAAGAGAGAATCCATAGGGTCTGTGTTCATTGAGGCTCCCTGGCTTCCAGCTTTCCTGGATTCGTCCGTTCGTCTGTAAATATTCTTTCTGGCCCCTCAGGAAAGAAATAACAAGTAGGGTTCTGCAAATCGAAAAGCTGTCTGCTATAGGTGCAGGTGGCAGCCCCGCCCAGCACTAAATCACGGGAGGTTATTAATATGCTAAAAGCACCGCAGCCAATTGGCTCCCATGGCGACAGCTCTGCAGCCCTCATGAATAACCCATGCAGCACCTGGAGGCATGAAATCTTAAGCAACCACAGTGCAGGCAGCCTTGCTGGACCCGGCTGCTGCAGCAGCTGCTGTAGCAAAGGCGAGCAAGGGCGTGGCTCCTGGTGTGCACTGTCTTGTGAGTACCTCCAAGGTCTCAGGAGGGTGCCCGCCTGGGCCACATGCCAGGAGAAATAAAGACACAGGGTCCAGTTCTCCGTTGAAGACAAAAGCACACCACGGAGTTTGTGCCCCCTGTTCTCTGCATGGGTGCTGTGTGTCGATGTTGCCATTGTCCTACAGACAAGGGTGGTACAGAGCTTTGGATGGCCTGAGTGGAGTTGGAAACCTGCAACTTACATATATTCCCCCTCCCCATGCCCTGCGCATGTCTGTTTTCTGTCTGTCAGTCTCTCCTCCCTGTTCTTGCTCTGCAGGTCTGCTTCTTCCCTGGGACAAAGGTTGCGTATTCACGCCAGCACCAGCACTGTGGGAATGTGCACTTTACACTATGAGGCTGGGACTTTGACAGGAATTCTCCATATCAGCTTATTTCCTCTCCACTGAGAGGTATGTCTTCTCATCAGAATCTATTTCCAGCCTCAGCCTTCATCTTTCAAAGTGGCTCTGACTGCCCCTAAGTTGGGATGCATTAATCACCCTGATGAGCACTGGAGCTCTGTGCTGGTGTCTTCACGTGTAATTTACATGGCAGTTCTCTCTCCCTAATTTACACCATTGTGCCCAAAAGCCTCCATGGGTTCAGGAGTCCTTCATTTTCCTCTTTATTCCTGATGGGTTTTTGCTATTCTGTTGACTCTCATTCTTAGTTTCCCTATTTTAAGTTTTATAGACACAAATCACAGGACAAAAACGGAGAAAATTTGTGTTTCTGAATGGATGGTGTTGTAAACCCAGAATCCTGCCCCACCGCCCACTGTGAATAAAATAGAAATATTTTATTCAGAGGTATTCATCTGAGGGAAAATTACTTTCAGGGTGATAGTCTGATGAAATATAGTCTGTATGAATGCTAAATGTGACCAGTGAAAGGAAACAGTTGTGTGAGGACAGAGAGCAGGGGCACCCTGGGGCTGCGGGCAGGGCTTCTCGGCTCTGACTCGATGGCTTTGGGTTCTACCCTCTGTGCTGGTTCAGTTGTTTCCTGTGCACGGGTGAGTCCTTGCCAGGTTTAGGAAGACTCGGGCGTTTTGAGCATTTTCAGACACTCATCCCACCCTGCAAGCCCAGAACTGGGATGAGCCATGTGTCACACCTGCTGGACTCCTCTCTCAGGCCTATGGCAAAACTGAGCATCCAGAGAACCCCAGAAAATCACCCCTCAGTCCTCTCAGTTACTCTTCTCAGACAACCAGGTACCATCTGTCAGGTTAGCTCAGCCTCATGGGGACTTTACGATGCCACTTCCTGAGTGTCCCAGCCTTCGCCTATTCCTCCCTCAGTCCTGTTGTTACCTTTGTTTCCAGCACTGACTCTCTGTCTCCTATACCCAGACCTCGAGTACCTTCTCCCCTTGGAGACTGTCGTGTTTCCAAACCCATAATCGTGTTTAGTTTTATCCTGTTTAAATCCTTGGGAAAGTTTCTCTTGCCTTTAGAGCACTCTAAACCTTGTGTAGCCGTTTAAGATCTACCCTCTGGAACCCACATCCCTGGAGTCTCTCTGGGCCACATACATCATCTGCCCTTCCCCACTAACTAAGCCTGAGAGAAGGGAAATAGATGTCACCAGAGGATAGACGGTGAGTTTGGCTTCAGTCACTGGATCCAGTATTGCTTTCTGCTTCATTCTTTCAATTTGAGTGTTTACAGGTGAGAGCTGTATAGATCTGGCTATCCTTAAAACCTGGTATGTAAGTAACTTTAGCTAAAACTTTGGAAAGTCCTATGAGCCAACAGTAGCTAAGATTTTCCCAAGTATTACTTGTCAGTAACGTTTCCGTGAAGTAACTGTTTTCTTCCTTTTTGTATAGAGCGCATGTTTAAAATGAGATCTGTAGCAAATGAAAGTTAAAAATATAACAAAGGAAAACTCTAAGCACCTGACTCTGTCAGATACTTACTGTGGCTTGTTAAGTTCCTTACAAAAATTCTATTGGAGAATTCTAAAATGCATTCATATCTATCATTATTAGCTGCTGCTATAAAATGAATATGTTTTCACCTTATAGACTATCATAAATTACATAGTATTAAGACTCTAATGTAATCATTTACACTGGTTTTTTTTAGCTTAAATGTAATTTGTTCAGTTTTCATTAAGTGTTTTCTTATATGTATGTTTTCACTTCAAATTTGGGTGGTTTTTCTCCTTTAGGTAGCATGCCATGGCCTCTTTTACAATTCAAAAAAGGCATTCTGGCCAGTTGAGTCCATTAATGACAATTGAGATATACTTGAGTCTTACCTGTTTCTTTCCTCTTGACGTTTTCTGTTTTGCTTTCTGTTCCGTGCTGCTGATGCTGTTGGTGTCGGCATCATTTTAAGTTTTGTTCTTCCCCTTGTGGCTTTCTTATGATCGAATTCCACTTTCCCTGGCAGAACTTTGATGGTCAGTGACCCCTGTGTCTCCTTTCCTAGGAATGAGTCCTGATATTTCTCCAGTCACACTTCATTTGTCTTTCATACATTTTATCTAATACTCAGAAAATCACTTGGAGTAGACTGTTGGCTTCTAATACCCGGTACTGTTGTGGGTTTTATTCCTCTGACTGCCACATCGGTGGCCATCCTAATCAGCTCATACCCACTGTGGTTTTCCTAGCTTCAACACCCTCTGACCCTGCCATGATTTTTGCTTCTTTCTCTTTTCTCTCTGTGCCCAGGAAGATTCTCTTCTACATCATCATTTTTCACATAGCCCTGCCCTAGAACCTACTTCTCCACATTACCTGGGAGCACCTAAGACCGGGTTCCTTCCCTACCTGAGCCTATCAGAATGAAAGGTGTGCCAGGAATCTGGAGCTCAAAGCTTTCCCAGCAAGAAGCATAGCAACTGTAGAATGTAGCCTGCATAAGCACCTGGTGGCTCTGGGGTACTTGCCCTGCCTCCCTGTGACATCTATAGGGATTCAGGGAGAAAGAGCTGTCTCTCACCCTACCCCACCCCCTGGCACAAGAATATACTCATTTATGTCAGTTTGCCTTCATTATTTATTTTATGCTGTTATCTATGATCTAGTCCTGTCCTGAGTGGACCCTCCACAGACCTCCTTAGTGATGAACCCTTTGATGGACTTTTGCATGACCTCTGCATTCTACACACTCAGGATCAATACACCCGATGGAGAGGGTAGGGGCTTAATGATTCCTAGAAAGACTGAAGCAAGAAGAACCAGGACCAGGCTGGTCCTTCCTCCCCTCAGTATGCCGTGGGTCTGCCCAGGCTGCCAGGCTGCAAGGTGGAGGACGATTGCTCTGCTTGCGATGTTTTCTGGATTCTGTTGTGACCAGTTCCTGGTAACTGGAGTTGATTTATAGGTATGTCCCCAAGACCTTGGTGGGGGCAGCTGGTGGCTAGCACGCTTTACGTTAGCACTTATTCAGTAGCTTCTAAGCCAGCTGGGGCCAGCACTGCTGGGGCTCTTTTGCCACGCCTCGTGACCACACATTTCTTATTATAAAATGGTGTTGTCTTTAGGCACAGTAATATTTTAATTATGAGACCATACTTTAAAAAAAGATAGACGAGACATTAAATTACATACCTTTCTAGAAAGCATACAATACATTTTTGAGAAGTTCTTGAAAACATGTTTCATACCCAAATAAGTTGAAAGCATGCATCCACACCAAACAAATGAACCCCCCCCAATGAAAACGACAACAACAACAACAACAAAAAAAAAACAGACAAAAAAGAACTTTTATGCCAAGTTTATTGTAGCTTTATTCATCATTGTTAAAAGTTGAAAGCAATCAAGATTTACTTCTGGAGGTGACTGGATAAACTATGATGTATCCCAACCGGCAGAATATTATTAAGACCTAAAAGGAAGTCTATCAAGCTATAAAAAGACATGGAAAAAACTCCAAACACATTTTTTTCCAAGTGAAATAAGACAAATTGAAGAAATCCATTTATATGGCATGATTCCAAACTATGAGATAGTCTAGATGCTCAAAAGTGTTGAGAAAGTAAAAATGCCAGTGGTTACCATAGGAATGTGGGTAAGGAATGGACAAAGATGGGATCTGCATAGTGTGTTGGGGCAGAATAACTATTCTGTGGGATGCTATCATGATGGATATATGTGAGTATACTTGGACACATGGGCTCTAATGGGCGCTCTGCACCTTCTTTAATAATAATGTATCAGTGTGGTAAGTAGTTACAAGAAGAAAGCTAGAAATTTAGTTTAGGGTTCCAGTGGGGATGCTATGTGTGAACTAGGATATAGAAGTTCTGGTTTTTTCTGTTTAATTTTTCAATAAAATGAAAATAGCTTTTGCAGGGAAGGGTCAAGAAAATGAATAACAATCATATTTAATCACACACACACATGAAATGTCACAATGAAAACCATGGTAGCTAAGATGATTAATAAAAATGGAATTGACACATTAAAAATAAATGAGGTTTATTAATTTTAAATAAAAATACATATTCAAAAGTCTTGAGACAACCTCAGTGTCAGTCGGCCTGTAGAAGAAATCAGACTCATGTGGAAATTGTCACAGAGCCAGAAAGCCCTCTTTATTAAGAACTAGCACCCACCTTTGAAAAGACACTAGAAGACAAGATTCAATTCTGAAAGCAAGTTGAGATGATAAAATGGCATCTTAAAAAACCTTTGTCTCTATAGGATGCATCACAACACACTGAAGTTCAAGGGTCTATAGAGGGACATTGTCAGAACTTGAGACACAGAGGCTCTGAAAGGAAAGTGACAATGCTGTACAAAGTTGGCAGGTGTATCTTGGAAGCTGCAGGGTGGAAGTGGACTCTCTAGACAACGAAGTCATCACAGGGAAAAGCTTATCTAGAACGCTGAAAGTGTTTGAATGAGCCTGGATGGAGCCTGGTTAACACAGGCGACCTTTTGCTATAGATTTGGAAAGGAGAATGTGGCCAACAATGGGAACGTGGAAAGAGATACAATGACTACTCCAGGAAATGGAGATCTGAGAGGTAAGACACATGCACTTGGGAGAAACTGATGGGTGTGGTGCTGTGGGAATATTAATTTCAAACTCCCGAAGAACAAAGATGCACTTGCTAAAATCAATGAGAGGTGCACTTGCCAGTGCAGTGAAGGTCGGAGGAAGGTTTGTGCACTAGTGAACCTGAAAGATAGCTAGAAAGAGAAGGTGTAAAGAAAAGCAATTGGAACAGAGGAAACGGCCCACCTTCCCGCAAATACAGCAAAGCCAAGATGTTCAACAAATATCACACTTAGAGGGTCATTTCCAAAGCAGAGTAAACAATGTTGCACACAAAACATTATATAAGTCTAGAATATACACCAAAGTTTGACTGTTTCACTTGTATTAGTTACTTATCACTGTGTTCAGACACCCAACCAAAGAATCTGGAGAAAGCCTGGAGGGAGATGTGTTTGCTGGTCACATTTCATAAACTGAGGCAAGAGCCATTCTTGTCTCTTCTGAGTTTGCTTTCTGCTTTTTGCAGTCTGGGACCTGAGCTGTGAACTCATGCTGCCTGTAATCAGGGTGGGACTTCTTACATCCACTACCTAATCTAGAAAGTCCCTCACTAACATGCCCAGGAGTTTATCTACAAAGTGATTCTAGGTCTTGTCAATTGGCACTTACGAATAAACCATCACATGGAGGCCAACCTGAAAGCCAGCATACTGTCCATAAGAAAATGAATGTTTATGACTCCTAAACTCTATTTAATGTGTACTTTCCCAGTCATCTAAAAGTAATTTTTGGAAAAGAGACATCAAACAAAGCAACACTGAAGCACACATACAAGTTTCAAAAATATCTATATACTCAACATTACCAACAGATAATTTGGCATAAATTGGGAAAACAACAAAGAATCCTCAGGTTGACCACTAGTGCAAGCTCTTAAGGAATCTAAAACTATTATCCTGTTTACCAACTGGACAAAAAGCCAAACATCCTCATTCACCCATCAGGTTGCCCGAATGGGACGTAGCATCTTTTCCATATGCACAAGGGGCCCTTGTGCTACAGTAGTACATGCTTAAGAACTTAAAAAAAAAAAAAAAAAAAAAAAAAAAGTCAAACCAAGCAGTGGTGGCACACGCCTTTAATCCCAGCACTTGGGAGGCAGAGGCAGGTGGATTTCTGAGTTGGAGGCCAGCCTGGTCTACAAAGAGAGTTCCAGGTCAGCAAGGGCTACACAGAGAAACCCTGTCTCAAAAAACAAAAAACAAAAAACAAAACAAAACAAAAAAAGCCTTAACAAAATTTAGCCTTCCACCTACCTAAATATCTCTTCAGAAGAGGCTACCATCTCTCATCCTTCTCCCTGGCCCAGTAAGCCAGTGTGCCAGTGTCCCTGTATTTGATGTTCTCTAAGTGACTGACTTGAAGAAATTTATCTTTTCCCTTTCCCCCCAACCCCTCCCTGAGTCAAGTCAGCACACATGGAAACACAAGTGGATGGCTCTTCTACTTACTTTCAAAAGAACTGAGTTCTAAAAACTCAGTACAACATTAAAATACTATTCATTCCTAAAAATACAGTTTTCCATTTAGTTTTATTTTTATTAAATGACTACAATGGCTGAATAGAAAAATAGGATTATAATTCTTATACTTTTTTAGAACTCAAAGGTTATTTAAAAGGGAATTCATAAGCTAATTACTTTAATTTTATATTATTTGTGAGTAGCATAATTATAGTATTTTATTGCTATAAATAAGTCCCCTAAAATAATCAAGAAACACAGCAAGAATTTTATTTTCTCTTTTTGTAAAATAATTTTGATTTATTTTCTACTCTTTTTGTATTGCTATTATTTAAGTGATTATAAAAATATTATCAAGCAGAGACCTGGTAGATTAAATAATTTTATAGAATTATTTTGAAACTGCATTATGTAAATGCACATACTTTAAGTAATATGTTTATATGTTACTTTATTTTCAAATGGTGTAAAAATGGTATAAAAATGAAAAGGAGTTTCTACCGCTATTTATCCATATCCATATTGACCTAGACACATAATAATTTTTGTCTCCTACATAATTTCAATTTTTCTCTCACTTGGTTTCAATATAGATTAAAATATTCATAATTGTTTAAAGAGAAGCCTAATAGAATTTAAATTCTTAGTATTCTCTTTTCATATTTATCTCATTAAATATTTAATTTCATGAGTAAGCTGTTTACTTCCCCCATGTCTAGCCTATGTAAGGATAGTATTCATTTGTTACACTCTTACAAATGGGCTTCCTTCCCAAAGGCCCCAAACAGCTTGGCTGTATCTGAATCAGCTGGGAGATGGCGGGTGGTCTGGAAGAGAACCAGAGGACCTCATACCTTACCTTTGCACCAAGCACATCTCACACTGAAGAAGCCTCTTTGACCTTTCTGATGCTTAGTCAGTTTCTATCTCTTCAACACAGACCAAGTGATGAAGCAGAGCCACTCACCTTTCTGTGGTAGGCCTTCTCATCAGGGAGACAGAAATGACCATTTCCTCTTGGAAGATCACCATGAAGATTGCAGAGTGTATCACGTGAGCTGCCTGGACACCCAGGTAGGGCAAGCCTCTCTTCTCCATGTGTATTAACTGCATACTCCAGAGGGTCCTCTGTGAAATGAAAATGTGTGAGTCTGTATTCTTTAATGATAAAGAATCACAAATGGTGACAAGCATTTAGTCAGCCTAGTACCACCTGAGCTCAGGCTAACATCTTGAGCCCTGGCCTCATCTCCAAGAGCACCCTGTAGAAGCCTATGAAAAAGTTAAGCTCAGTGTTGAAGATAATTTTCCATTTTTTTCTCAGTGAATGCTGGCATGTCTGCATCTTATTGGAGAATGGCAGGATTGACCTATTTAGGTTGTTCCACCATGTGGGCACACAGAGACAAGGTCCTGCTTTCTTCCCAGAAAGAAGCTCCCAGAGAGTAAGTTCATTGAATTCATCTCAGGTTTCCTGTTGTCTATTGCAGTTACTCCATTCAGGTTGAAAGATGATAAGCTTCTCATGTATGTTTTTACAATTACATTCTTCTCTCATTATTGAACAACAACATTTACTACCTCCTAGCTGTAACTTTCTTGAGAAAACTCTTCTTCATCTATCTTCCCTTTGGTAGTCTGCCTTTCTTCTTCATCTTCCCTTTGGTAGTCTGCCTTTACTTTGTGCCTACTCTTGCAGTGGGCAGCACTCCACTAGATGTTCGTGTCTCATTCTTCCACAGCACACAAGATGGTTGTAACCACCATATTTTATATCAAACATTTCTGGAAAATGACCAGCCGTTCTTTCAAATGTCTCTCTTCCTTCACTCTCTTTGTTCTTGCACAAGTCTAAGGACAGGTACGTTTGACTTCTTGTCCTGTGCCCACCTCTTAGATTTTTTTCCACTCTTATGGACCATCCATATAGACCTTGGACACATTCTTCAGATGGGCCTGCGGATTTCACCTCCTAGTATATAAAGAAACAAGTGCATGTTGTTCTCAGCCTAAACACTCTTCGTGTTTCCACTAATTTTACAAGTGCCTCTTCATGTGGGTTTCAATCTTTCTTCAGTAGAACTCATAATCTCTCAACTATCAATAGTTCATTTTGTTTTGCCTTTAATTCCAAATTTCACATAAGGTTTTTGGGGCCTATCTACACTGCTTTTATCAGTGAGTTTATTTTGAACTTCACAGTCTTACAAAGCTACTGTCCTTACCATGGGTGTAGGATTGTTTGCCATTTTGGGAAAAAGAAAAATTCCTCTACAAGTCATTTCTGTGGAAACAGGTTTCCATGCTCTTGAGTAAATTCTAAGAAGGGAGATAACTATGTTTTAAGGTGAAGAAAAAGAAAAATAACAACAGATAAACGAACATAAAGCTGTTTCTCCCACAACATTCAGTCCTTTTGGTGTTAAAAGGCCCTAGCTGCTATTGAGTAGTTGTTTCAGCCCTGAGTACCTGACCTGTGCATATATTAGCACTGCATCTTCTTTTGTGAAACTTGGTAAGTCTCTGCCCATTTTTCAATTGCCTGCTTTTAACTGTTGTCCTACCCATGTTCCAGGCAATGGTCCTCAGCCAGCTTTCTGTGTTGAGGTATCTTGGGGCTTTGGCTTTCCATTTTTATTTTGATGATGGGCTTTACATTTCCACCATGTCCAATAAGCTGAATTTGTCTTCCACGCTTAATGTACTTTACAACCTCTTTGAGGAACCTCCTTCCATCCAGGTCTGAAGACAGCTTTTCTTCTGTTGTTTCTGGGGTTATTGTTTTTAACGCATATCCTCTGACTTCACTTCCTCCCTTCCCATGGAGTCACCGGCTGCATTCAGCAGAGAACCACCATCTACACAGGTTCTTTTTTAGAATTTTAGAGTGGTCTATTCTGTTCCAAAGACTTATGTGTTTTCTTTCTGTGTTAACACACCTTGTTTTAATTACTGTGAAATTTGAAATTAGGTAATAACTATCCTCTAAATGGAATTTTCTGCTTGGTTGGTTGCTTATGTTGTTTGTTTGCTTACTATTTTACAATCAACTTAATTCTATAAAAAAAAAAAGTCTCCTGGGCTTAATGTTTGGGTTCCTTTGAACTGTTAGATCAGTTGGGGAAAATGAACCCTTACCCACTTGCAACCGCCTCATTTGTGCTTATGCTTTCTCTCTTTTGGCCTTTGTACTGACTAGTCATTGTTGCTTTGGGGGTTTGTTTGTTTGTTTGTTTGTTTTATGAGTGCATGAAATCCATCATCCAGCTTCCATTTGGAGCTATGTCACTTTATAAGGTCTTTCCCAGCCATGGCAGCCACGAGAATGAAAAACTGAAATAATACAGAACAGGATCAAGACATGGTTCAATATAAATAACTAAAATGCAGCAGCTCCTCCCTTGTATACCCTCCCATTTCTGGGACTTCTTTCTCATTTCTCCTCCATAAATCTTCCCACCCTTCTTTATACATACTCTTCTTTCATATAATACTTCCTAACTACAGCCTCTTCCCTCCGCTCATCCCAACCCCTCCCCCACTTCCCCTCCCCCAGATCCACTCTTCCCCCATTTTTCTTCAGAAAAGAGCACTGCATTGCAAGATACAGCATGGCTAGCCACAAACACCAATATCAAGGCTGCCCAAGGCAACCCATAGGAAAAGAGGGTCACAAGAGCAGGCAAAAGGTCAAAGCCACCCTCATTCCCACTGTGAAGAGTCCCACAAAAACTCTTAGCTAAACAACCATGATGCATATGCAGAGGTCCAAGTTCAGGCCATGCAGGCTCCGTGATTGCTGCTCCAATCTCCATGAGTCCCAGTGAGCCCTGCTTAGTTGATTCTGTAGGTCTTGTTCTCCTGGTGTCCACGACCCTTCTGACTCCTATAATCTGCTTTTTTCCTCAGGGTTCCCTGAGCTCTGACTAAAGTTTCCCTGTGGGTCTCTGCCTCTGCTCTCATCAGCTGCCATCAGAAACCTCTCTGATGATGATTTGGGTTAAGGACCAATCTATGAGTATAGCGGAATAGCATGAAGAGTCATTTCACTGACAGCTTGTAGAAGGCAGTAGTGTATTTTTCGAGCCTAGGTCTCTAAGCCATCTAGCTTCTGGTTCCTGGACTTCCAGGCAAATGGGATACTTCTTGTGGCTTGGGCCTCAAGTTAGACCAATCATTGATTGGCCACTCATACAAGGTGTATACCACCATTGCCCCAGCACATTTTGCCTGCAGAATAGGTTGTAGGCAGGTTTGGTGGCTGGGTTGGTGTCCTAGTTCCATCACTGGAGGCTTAGCTTGGTTAAAGAAGATGGCTGGCTTAGGCTTTATCTCCTCCATTACTAGGAGTCCTTCAAGGAACCACCCTTGTAGGTTCTAGGAAATTTCCATTGCACTAGGTTTCCACATTTCCCCCCAAATGTCCCAAATTCCAGCCATTTCTCCTCGTACTCTCTCCCTCCATCCCTTCCTCCCTAACCTGATCTCTCCCCCTTCCAGTTCCTAGCTCCCACTTTCTACCCACAAAATCTAGTCCATTTCTCCCTCCCAGGAAGCTCCATGTGTTCCCCCACTAGAGCTCTCTTTGTTCCTTAACCTTTCTGGGTCTTTAAATTGTAGTATAGTTATTTTTTTTTTACTTAAGAGATATTACCCACTTATAAGTGAGTACATATCAACATATCATGCTTGCCTCTCTGAGTTTGTGTTACCTCACTCAGGATGAATTTTTCTAGTTTCATCCATTTACCTTCAAATCTCATGATATCATATTTTAACATGTCTTTAACTGCTGAGAAATACTCTGTTATGTAAATGTACCACTTTTATTTTATTCATTCTTTGGTTAAGGGATATCTAAGCTGTTTTCATTTTTTGGATCTTATGAATAAAGCTGCTATGAACATAGTTGAGCAGGTGTCCTTGGGGTAGGATGGAGTATCCTTTGAATATACATCCAGGAGTGGTATGGCTATGTTCTGAACTTGATAAATTCACAATTCTCTTGAAACTGCAAGTATGATTTCCATAGTGACTGTACCAGTTTACAAGTTTACACTCTCACCAGCAATGGAGGCGTGTTCCCTATTGCTCCGCACCCCCTCCAACAAAAGCTGTCACTTGTGTTATTGATCTCAGCCATTCTGAAAGGTACATGATAGAATCTCAAAGTAGTTTTATTTGCATTCCCTAATGGCTAAGGATGTTGGATGTTTTAGAGGTTTTTTTTTTTTTTTGCCATTTAAGATTCCTCTGTTGAGAATTCTTTGTTTATATCTGTACCCCATTTTTAAATTATATTACTTGGTTTGTTGATGTCTAGTTTCTTGAGTTCTTTATATATTTTGATTGTTAGCCCTCTATCAGATGTGGAACTGGTGAAAATCTTTTCCTGTTTTGTAGACTGTGAGCTGGTTAGACTTACGTGAACTTGTTACACAAACTAGAATTATCAGAAAGGAGGGAACCTCAACTCAGAAGATACCTTCATAACATTAAGCTGTAAAGCATTTTCTTNTTTGTCTGTCTGTTGTCTATGTGTCTTCCTGCCCACGACTCTCCTTACCAGCTAACTTCTGATACTGGCTTTGACTGTACTGCAGAGTAACCTCCACAGTTATGTGTTAATAGAACTGAGAGGCTAATTGTGTTTCCAGCTGTTTGACTAATAAATGTTGGAACTTTACTGACATTTAAAATATGTGTGTGAGTCTTTTGCCTGCTTTATTTCTGTGCATCATGTTCATACAGTGCCCACAAAAAACATAAAGAGGTATCAAATTTCCTGTAACTGGAGTTACAGAAAGTTGTTTGCCACCATGTAGGTGCTAGGAATTGAATCTTGGTCCTAAAAAAAAAAAAAAAGGCATCAAGTGTTCTTAACTACCAAGCCATTTCTCCATCCCAACAGTTGGGATTTTACAAATGACACAAGATTTTTGTTGTACTGGGTTGCAGAACAGGAGAATTTTAATAAGCTATGCCATAATTTCCAAAGATAAGGACAGAAGATGAAGAAGATGCAACTGTGTGGTTTAGAACTCCTGGGAGGAAGACACTGTACCTGAACCTAGCCTTGGTCCAAATGCTGACTCTACTAACTTCCTGGAAGACAGAGCTAAGTCTTCTTCCTGTGCTGAGACTCCATTGTATCCTGTGTGTATCTTCCTTGTAGAGTGCTTTCTCCTTCACAGGGAGGTCTCAGGGATGAGCATCATCTGTCAGAGGATCTGTGTAAACACACTGGAAATGTGAGGTGAGATGCATAACATCTTCTAGGTGCTCATCTGGCCTGAGCACCACCCACATATTGACCACTTTCTCCAAATTCTCACATGGGTTTTCTTCCTGAAGCAGGGCATCATTGAATGAGAATCCACATTGCTCCACTCACCCTTTCTCCATTTGTCTCTGACAATGCCAGAAATGGCAGAACAGATATAAAGAGAACAAAGAGTGCAAAACCTTTCTAGACAGTCTGTTTCTTTAAGTGCATTCTAGGAACTCTTGTGTGTGGATACAGAAGGCCTGTTCACCTACTATCATAGTTTCTGCTTGGACTTTAGCAAAAAGATTAAACTGAGCCCATGGTGGAACTTGGGAAGTAGAGTTTTGTTTTCAATTGGTGGTATTTCATCACAACTAAATTTAATTTAACTCATTCCCAACATAGAAGAGAAGTCAAAATAGGAAACTAGAGGGGAAAGTGGAAGGACTTGGGAGGGGGTGGATGCTGGTGGTCACCCTTGTGCATCTTTGCAAACGCCTCATATTTTCAACTCCATGTGCTTTTGACCTAGAGACTGGGGCAGCAGCCTCAAGGCAGGAAATCCCAGGAAAGGGCACGGGATGCTGGTGGAAGCCACGGTGGCTGTGTTCTCATTATAGATGATATTCTCCCACAGCTTCCCACTGCTGAGCATCTGCAGATCCCTGGGATGTCATGAGGCAGCACGATCCATGTATTACAGGGTGGGAAAAAAAATGATCTTTCTTCATCCAGTCCAAGCATAATTCCAGCTTGGAGATTTTGTTCCTTGAGAATCTTGGTATTTGGAAAGATCCTTAGCTCCAGTGCTGATGAGAACTGACTGGCCTTCTAGATCCTGATAGCTTTTATAAAGGCCCAGGTTGACTGGTAACTAGTTTGTGGGAAGCTTTTCTCCTCCATCGCAAGCCCTTTCCTGTGCTCCACCACCACCATTAGTTGCAAAATTCATTCCCATGAGGACATCCAGAGACACAACGGCTTGCTTTGTGATAGTCCCTAGGCTGCATCCCAGGATGTGCTCAAGATTTTCTTGATTAAGAATCAAAGGCATTGAGACACCTATATTTGGACATCTACTGATAATAAACCCTCTCTTACACTCAGGTGGCTCTTCATGACTTTCTTCCCCTGGGCCCCAGCTGTGAGCCTGACAGCTCTGTTCCTGGTAACTCTCTTAACATGGCCAGAATGCAATTTCTAATGTGCTCCCAGAGTCTAGGCTGACTCTTGGAGTAGGAAGAACTTTAGCCTCTTATTTAATTAGTGTATTTAAATTCTGAATTTCTCCAGGCTACAAAAGTAGTAGTAGTGAGAGTAGAAAATTAATCTGAGCAAAGAGGTAGATGAAGGAAGAGACTGAGTCTCACTTCTAGGGCATTAAGGCTCACAACACTCTGCATTCAATTATACATAAAGCAATTTCAAATTTTTAAAGTTTCTGTGTCAAAGTAGACAATGGATCTGTAAAAGAAAGAAATATTTTTCCTAAAGTAGGCCACCTATGGAAATCAGCACAGGCCCCTAAGCTCAGGGACTTTCAAAGAAATTGGGCCAGGCTCAAGTAAACTCAGGTTGTGGGAAAGTTGGGGTGGGGTGTAAGTTTAACTCTGAAAACAGCGTGTTCCACACCAGTGAGGTTAAAGCCCCTGCTGAGAGGTAACAGTAGCTGCTACCTTCAGTTTTCTTATTTCTCTGTTGCAGGTGTTCAAAATAAGAACGAGGTTTATCCTGGAGCATGGGGTATTCTTTCTATTGACGTGGTAGAAACAAGATGCATTCTTGAAACTCAGCCATGTGGGTCAGGTTTTGTGAATGAGTTCTTCCCCTCCTGGCTGAGCACAGGGACCTACATCCTTCCAGGAATGGTTTCCAAGGTGAACAGAGAAGCTCATCATTATTCAGTGCCCAGGGCTCCCTGCTGCTGTGTGGTTGGCATGAGCTTCCTTTTCCTCATGGGGAAATCAAGGCATAATGTGTGGGTGGGGGGAGATTCTCAAGCCAGCTCACAGACGGAAACTGAAGTCAGAGCAGTGAGCCTTCAGAGACTGTCCCACAGCTCTCCTTCCTTCCTCTGTTTGATTATCGCTGGTCCATTTGTTTTGTTTTATTATCTGGTTCTGGATTCTTTGTTTCTTGAGCCCACAGGTGGCCCCATTAGGATGTGGAGAACAGCTACACTAATCTGAATCCAAATGCACACTCCTGCATCCATGATGAAGGGCAACCATGAGCTTATTGGGTGCTAACCGCTCTTTCACTAGAATGGTAATATTCCTTTCTGACAAAGGCAAAATTATTGTGTCTGCTACAGCACAGGATTCACACTAGGCTCAGGAGTCAAGAGACCTGTTTGAAAACAAAAGTATTGGCTCCTCCATCTTATTTACTTACTTCCCAACTTCATCCTCATGGTGCAAAGATGCTGTTATTTTCATACCATAGTCAGTGAGTAAGGACACGGCATCTACCTGCAGTCATAAATTAAGGTGATCTGCCTTAGCCAAAGGAGTGACTGTTATGCCTCCACCCAGCCCAGAGATCCCTTTCCTCTGATCAGGAGGTTTTTGTTTCTTTGTGTTGTTGTTTTATTTTTGTTATTTATTTGCTTGATTCCCCTAGTCAAATTCTGTGGTAGTTAGGTTTGGAACTTCAATATATGAATGGGATAGATGGGGCAGAGGAATGAAAAGAGGGAAGTGTGGGAGGAGAGGCAGATACAGGGACAGAAAAAAAGACAGAGGAGAGGAGAGAGACTGTATGTCTGTAGCTCCAGTGTGCTCATATGTGATATTTTATGGTGAAGGGCAATGGGCTTGTGGCTCTCAGGGAAGACAGAGAAAGATGTGGATTTTCGAGACAAAGCTACAGAGAACCACGTGGAGTTATGCCCTGACCTTCATGTCATTTTTTATTACAGTTTTAATTATGACAGGAGTCACTCTCTTCCTGTGTTCCCGAAAGCCATCTCCAGACCTCAGGTCACCAGGTATGGTAAAGTCAAAAGAGAATGCAATTATTCTAAAGGACCGGTTCAAGTCTGGTATGTATGATAGAGTCCTGGTATTGAGTACCCTGGGGCAGCCGTGCTTTAAAAGTAGCCAGTGTCCTGCCCACCCTGGGTCCTCACTTCTGAGTTCTCTTCTAGAGCTCTGCTGTACCCTAAGTCTGACCTCCTTGCCTTTCTTGTGGAGTTCTTTGTGCCACAGGAACAACTACATCTGTATATCATCTCCAAAGTCTGGCTCTACCCTCATTGCTGAATTTGTTCAGTTCAGGCCAAGTAGGTTAAGTACCAGCTATGTGTACCAGACAGGCTTTGCCCAATTCTAAATCATCCCAACAGCCAATCAGTAGCAGTAGGTTGGCTCTCTCAGCTTATAAGTGACAAGATAGACCCAAAGATGTCACTTCAGTCCCCACACATCATAGGGATATGAGGCAGAGAGGAACATTCAAGTACTTGAAACTCCAACCACAGGTGAGCACGTACGGGAGGGGGGGGTTGAAGGCTGAGTTCACTGTGATTCTTATTCAACAAAATGGAATGTGAGCTTGACTAAGGCCTCACCTCTAATGATTACACATGTTAAGATATGATCTCTCAAGAAATGATGAGAGAAAGCAGGTACTCACATACAGTATACCTCCTTTTAATTCTGTTCTTGTCCTTGTCAGTAGACACTATATAAAGTCGAATAAATTATTATCAGTAAGATCCTCAAGATTTCAAATAGCTTCCATCTAGACATGAAGAGGCCCTTTAACCATCCTTAAGGCATTAAATTTAGAAAAGTCAAGTGTCTGTGGACGATAACATAAGAGGTGTGGTAATCTCTCAATCCAATGGACCATCCCTGAGAGGCGGGATGGGACAGTGTGCTCATCAACCGCAGCTGCAGACAGCATGGCTTTCTTCTTTCTACTGTCCATCATCAAATAACAAGTAGAAGTTTGTGGAGGCAATTACAAGATGGAGTCCTGGCAGAATTCACCCTTAGTTCTTGGGAGAGCAGGTTCCCTTGTCATTAGCACTTGCCTTCGACAAAGGCAGCACCATCTATCCAAGCTGCTCTGCCCACTTCAGTACCTACCATGTATCCTAAAGTTATCCTCCCCCAGCTTGCTCTCCTTATCTCTGCAGTTAGGCTTCCATATGATGATACAACCTGCTTCCAGTCATGAAGGTCACAGGAAAGCAAGCCAGTGCCACTTTCAGAAGGCTGTAAATGCATTATAAATATTTATTACAGGCACACATCCTGCGCTTGGTTTAAATCACTCTGTAGTGTTCTACCAGCAATAATTATTTTTTTAAACAGGAGTTAAGAGTTACCACTTTTTAAAAGCCCCTTTACATTCATTTTCTCATTAGCATCCATGCATAGATTTTATAGTCCCTTAACATAAAGAAACAACATTGCACAGCACATTAAGCAATAAAGATGAGCACCAAAGAGCAGACGCTGCGTTGAAATTCTCTCCTGTTATGCTCAGGTGTGTTTCTTTACTAGCTATAGAAGTGGATTCTGAAATAGAAGGCGCGAGACCCCACTGCCATGCAAGGAGCAGACAGGAGGGCTACCACTCATATTTACTTTCATGGAACAAATTAGAAAATAAATGGAACTTCACTGCTATTCCAAGGATAGGTTGACACGTGTGCAGGGGAAAAGGATGTAGAGATTTATGTTTTTATTCGAAAGACACTGAGCAGCATGGTAACAATCTTCTGCCTGTGGCAGTCAAGTGATCAGCTTCATCCCAGAAAAAAAAAAAAAAAAAAAAAAAAAAAAAAAAACAGGCTGCATTTGTACCTCTGCAGAGATGCACTGAGAACTGAGCCCAGCCTTCCTGTATGTTGTACCCCTGAGAACCGTCCTTCATGCAAAGAACGCTATCTGTCCTTTCTGGAGCCTGATGCAATGGTCGCTATGACTGTTTCACGTTTGACCTATGAGGTGCTTTACCAAATACTGCTTCTTGTTTGTTTGTTTGTTTGTTAACATCACAATATCCATACAGTTGTACAGTACAATGTTATCAAAGACTCAACCCACAGCTCAAAAAGAGTTGTGTGGCCTTTTGTTGTTGTTTAGTGGCAACTCTTAAACAACAACAACAACAACAACAAAAAAGCATTTAATTGGGGCTGGCTTACAGTTTCGGATGCTTAGTCCATTATCACCACAGTGGCGAGCGTGGAGGCATGCAGGTAGACACAGTGCTGGAGACTTTGAGAGCTGTATATCCAGATCCACAGGCAGCAGGCAGAGAGAGACAAGGGGCTTGGCTTAGGCTCTCCAAAGCCCAACCCCCACACCCAGTGACCTGCTTCCTCTATTAAGGCCACGCCTACTCCAACAGAGCCATACCTCCTGATCCTTCTTAAGTAGGATCATTCCCTGAGGGCTAAGCATTCAAATACCCGAGCCTAAGGGAGTCATACCTATATCAAACCAGTACAGAAGCCTTTCTTACATCTGCTCAGATCACACACTACAACAGGACCGAGGGAGCCTCTGTTCATTTCACAGTGATGAGAAGCCAGGTCTCCATGAGACTGTGCTGGAACTAAGCTATCATTGGCTTCCATCCTCAGGCTTAAAAAATTACTACTACTACTACTACTACTACTACTACTACTACTACTACTACTATTATTATTAGCATTTCCACTTGCCATGCATGTCTTATTTGCCTTGTGTCCAACCTCAGATAAAATCACCCAGTATTTTCCTCAGAAGCTCTTCCTTAGTCTCTCAAATTTCATTGAAGCTAGGCAAAAAAACCCCAAGATGTACCCTTAAGAAAGGCTTCTCATGGGTATCCCTGCTGCAGGCTCTGTGTGACTAGTCCTCACTTTTTTTGCATTTCAGCTTCTGGACACACTCTGACACACAGTGGGTATCTGAACCATTTCTCACAGAATGTATTTCAAGCTTCCAAAGAACCTTTGAATGCTGGGGTGATTTCAGGATATGCTCACACAGGGCACATATAAGTATATTCATGCACACACATCTTCACACACAAGGCTTCCCAAACCTGTCATATAGTTTGCATCATAGCTCTGAGTGATTGACTTAATGGAACAAAAAAGACATCGGGGGCTGCGTCTTGTCTGAAGACAACCTGCAAGATACAATTTCTGTGAGATTTTGAAACCGTCTGGCATCTGCAGACTTCAAAACCACTTAGAGATATTATAAAACTTGCAATGGTTGTGCCATGATGATTGCTGACATTCAGTGTCTGTCAACCTGGGGTGGGGAGAGAGGAGGGGGATGGGGAGGGGGAGGATGGGGATAAGCAAAAGCTTTGCTCCTTCAAGCACACAGCAGCTGGGGCAGTGTGGCCAGGCTCCGGCTCGGGGCTGGGACCAGGCTGCAGGCTGCTCCTGTTAGGCTCCAGTGCATCCTTTCTGAGGCCAAGTGTTTTCCATGTCAGAGAGTTCTCATTTCCTCCTTGACCAAGCTGGCTCCGGTGCCCTTTCACACCTAACCCCTTTGCCTTACAAATGGGAACAGTACCTGGGAACAAAGGCGGTTATGGGAAATCCAAGGCGGCATATTAATATTTCATTAGCAATTCTTTTCTCTCTGAGGCTGACTGACAGCTCCGCCGAGATAGTAGCAAAGCTGATTTTAATTATTTTTTTTTAACCTGCATCACCGACTCTCCCTGCCTCTTCCTGCTGTGAATCAGTCTGAACGCAGTCCCTCATTATTACCATGAGCGCTCAGCAGTCTCTAATTACTCCAAAGAATTTCTTATCTTTCATTTCTAAAGCTGAGATTTTTTTTTTAAAGAGAGGGAGAGCGCCATAATTAACTGTGCAGCTGTTGGTAGTCTGCCCGAGTCTAGAACTACAGCCGTCCCTGTTCTGCTTGGGAAGACTGGATACAAGGATGGTGGGCGCTCTTCAAAGCAGAAGAGTAGTGAGAACAACAAACTCCTTTTGGGAACGCTCTTCAGAATCCATTTTTAATACCAACATGATTAAGAGCAGACTGGGGAAAGCAACACACACACACACACACACACACACACACACACACACACACACACACTGCACAGGACAACAGTCCCTGGGAGGGAGCAGCTCACCCCACTGTGGGAGCTTCGCTGTGCACCCTGGCAGGCTTCCCTTCAGCCTGGCTAGCAGCCTGGAGGGGAGGAGAGGCAAGCCATGCTCGCTCGCCCAGAGAAATGAGGAAGCCCATGATGAGTCTCTGCTGAGCAGAATGAGTTTGGGTGGCCCCTATGGGAAGCCTGTCTCCTCTCTTTGGGAGAGTGAGTGCCAAGCGCAGAGGAGGAGAGGGGCCATTTCAGATGATGATGAAAATCTATGATCAAAGACCCCTGGAGGCACAGAGCCTTGTCGTTCTGTATGAAGAGCTTCTTTCCAGGGATTGCCTTCGCTTCCTGATATTGTGCCTTACAAGAAGAGATAAATACGAATCGAGGGGCTTGGAGATGATGGTTCTTTTCTATATCCACCCTCCACCCGCCAAACTGAATTTGCCTCTGGCTGTCTCTCTGGGTTTTATTGTGTTGATGAGTCTCAAACTGATTATTCCTTGGAAATAGGGACATAAATAAAAATGAAGAGAGGATATACATGTATTTAGTAGAAATAGCATTTGCAGCTAGAATCTAAAGTGTTCAGCTCTGTGCCCTTTTTAAAGAGACACATTCCCAGATGGGCAGAGGAAGAGATGGGAATAGCTCTGAGATTAAAACACAGGTTTATTCCAGAACAGCTGTGCCATGAAATGGCCCCAGCACCAGTAGCCCTCTCATGGGCAGAATAGGGAACTCACTTCTAATATGGGAAGCCCACCTGTGCTATGAGCTAGGGCTTATTCAGCCCTGAATGGCTCTCAGGGGCAATCCCTTCTAGGTCTGATGAGCTATGTGCTGAGGAATTATGATGCAGAAAGCATCCATCAGGAACCTGCCAGTCCCCTGCACCTCACCCACAAGCTGGATTATCAAGGATTCAAAATACATCGAGGGAACTGGAGAGGCTGGGTCCTGCTTCATGGTTTGCTAATGAACTCTTAAGAGCAGGGGGTCCCAGACAGAGGTGCTACAGATCACAGCAGCTCTTTACAGAAACTGCCTCTAGAGATATAAAAAGTTCCCTCCCTCATGAGTCTGGCTGGCATTCTCACCTGAGAGTTGAGGCTGTAGGAAGCAAAGGGCACCAGGAAGCAGAAGCTCAGAGCATTAGCTGTAGCACTAACCCATGGAGCTGATAGCTTGGACCTCCCCTCCTCTGCTTTCTCCAGCCTAGGAGTGCAATGTTCTTTCCTTACCAGCCTAATAATAATGTTCTTGGCTGAGAATGGAAGCAACTGCACTGGGACCTGAGAGTAAGGAGGAGCAGCAACAATTTCATTTTTTAAAATGAGAAGTTAACACAGTTGCACAAATACAGCCTTTGCTCTGAACTTACTTGTAGGCGAAAGCAAATTTACTCTCGAACAAAACAAAACAAAACAAAACAAAATCCACTCCCATACTCTCAGAACCAATGGCACTGTGATTTAAAGGAGAACATATAATTGCGATTATCTATTCTCTAGTTCACTGAATTCTTATTAATAAGGCTGCTGTTCCTCGACCGGAGTATCATGACTACAAATACCAGTGTTGATTTGAGGTAAGTGTCGTGCTTGCAGGATTTCCATCAGCCTACAGATTCCACAATGGCTGTAGAAAATAAATAAAATAAAGGATGTCAGGCAGGGTCTGCAGGGAGGCTCTTTCATGCATTCCCTGCTGTGATTTAAAGCAGAGGCTCGGAGCCAAGGCTGATGAGTCAGCACGGGGAGTGGAGAGGCACCAAGCTCTGGTTTCTCCATATGCAGAACGAGATTGATTTTCACTGGGCTGCCATTGCCCCTGAAAGGATGGGGGAGGATAAAGGCAAGAGTGACTTCTAGGAGCTCTACCCTTCTTTAAGAGGGGTAAGGAGCATTATCCCCTGGGTCTAACAGCCATGAATCAATATTACACACACACAACAGATAATAATAGCAACCACTACACATGTGGCTCTCATATATTTGCATAGCACAGCTTTCCAGGGCTGCTACCATGTGTAATATATTCATGTTTTAACATAATATAACTGCATTTTACGAGGAGGAAAATGAGGTGGGGAGGGATGAAGTTGTTATTAAGGGGCTGAAGCTAAGAGATAAAAGCCCACATTTGTCAGCCGGCAATCCCACTTAAAATATATGGGCATCCTGTCTACTCAACATACCTTCTCACTCATGCCAGCTAATGGGAATTTTGAAAGTGACTGTGTCTTATGAGCCCAGATCTCATTAGTGGATTAATCCCTTGATGACGTCATGAGACAATGGCATTACTGGGACATGATGCTTACATGGAGGAATCGGGTCGCTGGTGTACTGCCCTAGAAATATATACAGTATTTCTAGCCTGCTCTCTATATACTAGCAGCCTCTTTCTCAAACTCCTGGCACCACGAACTTCTACCTCACATCAACTGTAAAATCACAGGGCTAGCCAATCTGCACTGAAGCTCTGCTGGTGAAATGGTCCTTGTACAAGTATGGGGACCTGAATTCCACCCCCTAGAACCAAGGTACAAATTCAGGAAGGTGGTACACACATGTCATTCTAGAACCAGGGCAGAAATGGCTCTGTGTTCACATGTATGTCCATGCCCTTACATGTGCTTGTACACACACACATGTACACAATGGGGCTAGCCAATGTCATACTGAAGCTTCTGAAATTGGACTCAACAGAATTTTTTCTTGTTTTGAAATGATTTTAGTTGTTATAGCTATGAGCAACTAACCCATCAGTTAAAAAATGTCCCATTTCATGTTCACTTTTTGGTAAGGTCTTTTGCCCTATAAAAATGCACATGGGTTATATGAAGAGAATATTTATACTTCTACATGTCTCTATCATTGGTTTGTTGTATTTTCTGACCATTTCCTGTGTGTGGAGTGGAAAAACTGGTTATAGAAGAAACCAGTTTTTGAAGAGAGATAGAAAGGCGAAATGGTTTAGAGGCAGAGGAAAAGACGAGGACAAAAGTTCAAATCCCCAACCCAGCATGAAACAAAAAGCAGGCACAGTTGTGAGTGTTTGTGATCCCACCAGTAGAAAGACATAGACAGATACTTGCTTGGGGCCCACAGGCCAGCCAACCTACTTTGTGAGTTTCAGGACAATGAGAGACCCTGACTCAAAAAGCAAGGTGCATGGTGCCTGTGAAACAACACGTGAGATTGGTGTCTGGCCTCTCTGTGTGCACATACACAAAGTGAACATGCCCCCCCCCCCCCGCAATAATGTGATATGCACCTGCATACATAGCTACATCAGTAAAAGGAGAAAAGACAGAGACCTCCTATTTGCCAGTGGGGAATGAGACTGGGGGTGCAGTGTGGTCTTGGGAACTTTCCTTGCTGATAAGAGCTCACCATGGCTACTTCCTACTTCTTCCATAGATTGGAGCTACACCCTAAGCTGGCAAAGCACACGTTTACCACCATGAATCAGGGACAGGAATTTTCTGAACACAAAATTCCAGCATCCATGGCCATCATTTGATTTCAAAGGAGAAAGCTAAACTTAAGTTCAGCACAATGTGCTAGGTTGTTTTATTTATTTTTTTTCCCCTAGCGTTGACAACAAAAGCAATAATAGAAACAGAAGCAGCAGCCACTACAGGATTTCCTTCACTCTAATCTCTAATCCAGTGACAACACTGAGGGGCACATTCCTGTTCCGCACTGGGCAACACAATCAGCTCTGTGTGTTCAGGTATTTGTACCACCACAGCCTCTTAGAAGGTAGTGACAGGATTTTAACTCAAAGCCCCTCTGTAGGCTCAAATTCACACATATTAAAAGCCAGTTCGTAGAAGATCCACCTTCCTACGGGTTGCCCAGCTTTCCCCTGGGGTGGTCCCTTCGCCAGCTGCTGGAACTGCCCAATTGGATTAATTCATGCTTGAGAAATTGGAAGAATAATTATCTCTTTAATGAGATAATATATCTTTCCTTGTCAGAATTCCCTACTTCCAGTGCAACCCACATGAGCTGCTGTCTTCGTTGGAAATAGATGAAGAGATGTCCCCAATCGGCTCCTGTATTTGAATACTCAGTCCCATGTTAATGGTATTTGGAAGGTTTGGGAGGGGTGACCTTGCTAGAGGAAGTGTGTCACTGGGGAAGTGCTCTGAGTGTTTAAAAGACTCTCCCATTTCCCCTGATCTCTTTCTCTCTGTTGCTTGTTTGTGGTTCAAGGTGTGTCCTCCTCAGCTCCCCACTCACCGTGCCTGCTTCCTGTCGCCAGGCTTCCACTCTGCCATCTTGGATTCTAACCCCCTGGAACTATAAGCCCAAATGAACTGCTTCTTCTGTAAGTTGTTTTGGTCGTGGTGCTTTGTCACAGCAACAGATAAGTTACTAAGACAGCTGCCATGGGGTTCTGTTGGCTCTATCTACCTTCCCGAGTCCTCCTATAATGTTTTACTTTTCTTCCCTTCTGTCTCTATCTTTTGGGTCTTGGCAAGAACTTAAGTGTATCTTTTTTGACACTCAGTACTCATTCTTTCATGAAGTTTTCCACCTTATCTTTAGCCATGGAACTTTTGGTCAGCTACATGGCTGTCCTTTACGCCTAACTCATATTACATACCCCCTCCCAGCTCCCAGCTATGAATATATAACAAATTTCTCTTTCACACTAAAATAGAAAAAGCCAATTTGTCATTACTGATACTGAATTGATGAGGTTTAAAGTGATTAGGAGAGACAGAATTCTTAAAGACCAATAGACTTTAGCTTTGGAGGCCGGGGAAATCCTGAAAAGAGCCACATAGACGTAGACTCTCCATTCTCCTCTAAATCCTCTGTAGTTTCCATAGGCATTTCTGTGGGTCATTAAGCTTCTGCACTGCCTCTGTTTATTTCCTAAGATACAATATTTGAAATTTGAATGTGTCTAATCTAGAATAAAGCATTCTTTCTTCCACTTGCTCAAGCCCTAGAGAGTATGTCTGAGAACCCTCAACTGCCCCTACCCTGCCAGCTTTGGGGTCTACATATCTTCTGAGGTGGTCACCACCCAAGGGTAGCAAAATGTAGCTGGGGACTTGTTGGCTCCACTGCAGCTGGGCTTCCATGTCTCATGGACAGGAAATATGTCAACATTTCGTAAGACATTGCACCTGGGATAGCGATCCAGCTGCCCGCACTTAAAGTCTCAACAGGAATTAAGTGCATGAAACAGTATAATAACACAAATTCCAATTGGTATCAACCCTTTTCAACACCAAATCTCACAGTCTGAACATTCTCCAGTGCTGAAAGACAAAGAAAGAGGAGAAGAGCGAACAATTTGGGAAATGAAACGTAAAGCAAGCCAAATGTTCACAGAGCTGTGAAGCTCCAGGCTCTAAGTGAGTCTGCACACCAGCCAGTTTCAAAATATGGATTAGACACAGGCTTCAGAACAGCTAAGCCTTGGGTACCCCCGCCCCCAAACTTTCCTGATCTATCTCGAGTCAACAGACCTGGGATGGGTCCCAGAAGTCTGCCTTGTGAACAAGCCAGGACTCTTTTCATTCATTTGCTTGTCTCCCATGGTAGAATTCTTTGAAACCTCATGTCCATTGGGAGGTCCAATCCCAGTGAGGGATATTGAACTTGGAAAAGTTTAAGTGAAACTGATTACAAGCAAAGGCAGTGGCAGTGGACTCTGGTTCACCCTGAGCTATGTCAGCACACAGTATGGGGTTTGATAAGTGGGGATGTGGATTCAAATGCTCTTTTCATGCCAGGCAAAGCTGTGGCAATAGAAATGGTGTAGTGCGGAATTCAGCACACCACACATAAGGTCATGGTACCCAAGGTAGCTGCTCAGTAGTTAAGCCTGATCTTTCGATCCAGGTGGGGTTGCTGATTGATAAACAAGCCTCTGATATACAAAATAACAAGTCCCCCCCCCCAATCTTTACAATAAAATGTGACAGACAACCAACCAAGAAATATTTGGGGATTTGTAGTTCATCGAGCCTCTAGTACACAGCTATAGCTACAGGGACTGGGAAATTGAATCTGTGGGTAAGAGCTCTTAATGAATAAGCCTGAGAGTCTGAGTTGGCATATTTATAAAAACTTAGGAATTTACATGCACGCCTTTCACCCCAGCAGGGTGTGTGTGTGTGTGTGTGTGTGTGTGTGTGTGTGTGTGTGTTTGCATTCTTTTATTGACTTGGAAGCTATCAAGTAGGCAGGACTAAGCTAAACTCTCAAGGGAGTGCTGGCACATATACCTGCCCCTGCCTCTCCAGAGCTGGGATTACAGATGTGTGCCATGCCTCATGGGTTCTGCAGATGAGACTCAGTTTCTTTTGCTTGCAAGGCAAGCACTTAACCCACTGCTGTATCTCTCCAGTTCCCCTTTCCCTTTATACAGTGGTGTCTCCACGTCTCAATTCCGGACTTCTTCCATGCCTCCCTCTTGAGGCTTTCATGATTACTTCTTTCCCCCAGACTTCAGTGATAATATATAGTTTCATGGTCCCTAAATCAAAATCTCCAACGTGGTCTTTCCTTTGAAATTCAAATGAAGAAAATCACAAATGGCTCAGTAACCCCAACTGGAATGTCTGAAGAAAATTTAAACTTAGCAAGGTTCCCCTTGTCTTCCTTAACACAAAGGGCTCTACTGAAAGGTGGGATCTGAATCATTTCCCTCACGCTATTCTTCTTTACCTCATCCCATTACTCGAGCAGGCCTGATATTCGCCCAATGTCTCATAGTCTCCCCTTCTAAATACATTTCAAACTAGTCTTCCAGGCCTCTTGTTTAGATATAACTTCATCCACAGCCCTAGGCATCCTTCAGATCCTTCACTGGGAAGCAATTGAAAGCAAAGAATACTTACTGCATTGTTATTCTATTAATCTAAACTATGCATGACTTTTATCAAACAGTCAAGAGCAAATAAGATAAATAAAAATGATCCACCTTTCTCCTCAACCACGCAAACTCCCCCAGCAGACCACTAAGTGCAAATGTGAATTCTCACACATTGTAACACATTGACTCCAGCATATACTTCTGCCGTCCCTTTGTGGATGACTAGACTCGTTGATTGTCTTCTTAATCCAACCATTTCTCTCCCAGAAGACTCAGCAGTGATGACATCACAAAAGGTGAAATCTTTTAATGGAGGACATTTATTTGTAATAATCTTGGACAGAGAAGCAGTTTTTATTCAGGTTTCCTTTTCACGCTGCTGTGTAGGAGTCTAATATCTAATGAACTCTCAATGTTGAGCTTTGAGATGCAAAAACATAGAGAGTGTTGTTTCTTGCATGGTGTGGTAGGGTAACCATAATCTAGAGAGTTTCTGAGCCTCAGGCTTAGCAGACAGGCTGATATCTGTGCAATAGCCTGAGATCCAGCCAGCCTTCCTTCAGGAAAACAGGATGGCCAAGGAATTCTTGGTTAAGAGTCTATATTTCAAGTAGCTATATCTCTGCTGTACTCCTTGAGTGGATCCCTCTCACCCTGAGAAAAATGTCTGTGCTCTTCACACCCTCAGAAAGGAATTCCAAGTGTGGTCATCTTCCTCCAGAGATCTCAGCTTTCTTCAGCCCCTTGTGTGGGAGATAACTCATATCTCTGATACATTCTGATGCCTCTTCCATCAGAACCATCTTTCTGGAGCTCCTTTACCCAGACAGAACCACACACTCTTCAAGTCCACTATAATAAACCCACGGAGTTGTATAGCTATAGGGAGATGTGTGTAAACACACATAATGACATCACGAGAACGCTTCTCCCCATTGTAGATGATCACTCTCCTCCACAAATGCACATTTCTAACTTGGGTTCATTAAAAGACTCAACTCAAGCATGTCTGCACTTGAAATGCCAACCCTTCTTAGTTTTACGCACCCCATTTTGACTTGGCGGACAGTGCCCAAAGCCTTTGCACTCCTTGCTATCCTGATAGGCCATCCCATTGTCTCCTGAGTGGGCCATGAGACCCACTGCATGGTCACCCTGTCTTGTGTGTCAGAGAGCTTGTGCTTGATGCAGGTGTTGAAAAGGGAAATATGGAAGGAAAAATCTGGATGAAGACTGCAGAGAAGTGTGCCATGTGAATGCACTGGGCTACTTCCTTCCATTACCTCGGTGGACAGTGAGAGAAGCATCAGACCACAGTCAGCCCACTCCCACTCAGACAAGAAAACCATGGCCATCTTCTTCTCAGCACAAACAAGCTGGCACTCTCAGCATGAAAGCTGTCTAGGAAATTTTAAGTAATAGTGTGGTGTGGATAGATCTCATGCATATTCATGAACCCAGGGTCTTAGCAGCCAAGCTAAGCACAGAATTACAGCAATTATCTGAGTGATTTACACACACACAAAGCCAGCCCTAAGCAAAATTACTGAGGAAGCTGGAAGTCAGCTGTCCCTCTGTCTGGCACCACCCTGCTTCCTCTCAGGTTGCCCTGCAGGGGCCTCCTGCTCTCTGCCTGATTGAGTCTCTGTGGCATTCATTCTCAAACCAGCTTTCTGCACAACCCCTCATCAGTGACTCATACCTCTTCCTGCAACTTACCTGGCTCCCTTCTCCAGAGCGTGATCCATTCACTAGCCAGAAAATAGGACAGGATGATTTCAGTCAAGGCAAAAATGGGGCTTGCCTTTGTGTTTCAGTATCTCTGATGATGGCAAGCCTTATTTAAAGGGTCTTTGCTATGATTCCTTTACCCAACTCCAAGAACAGGAGGCTACAAACAGATTTAGTAAATAATTAAGTAGATGTAAAAGGGTGGCAAGAACGGCATGATAAGTCCTGGTGTCACAGAGCCTTGGAGCAGGAAGGAAGTTCATAGGCCATTTAGTTTACTTCACAGGCTTATGGTTCTGTGACCTAATAGATGACAGAGTACTATAATGCGAACGAAAAGTTATTCATGAGAGCATTGTCAGGCCTTTATTGTGACTTTGTGCCTATCAGAAAGTTAGGTATAATGTTAATCCCTTCCCACTATTCCTCTCTGTATGACTTTAGGTACACATCTGCAAGATTTTTGTTATCTATCTCTCTGCCATTTGTTTTGGAAACATTAGGGAAGATGGTGTTTGGTTAAGGGAAATACCTGGGAGGGGTGAACTTAAACCACACACCTGTCTATCCATCCAGATAAATGTTCCATTCTCTATCCAGCCACAATTGTAACCACTCCCACCCTCCCTCTCCTGGGTCTTGGGTATCATTCATCCCAGATTTGAAGTTGCTATATAGCTGAGGATAACCACAGATTTCTGATCCATATGTCTTCTTCTTTGTCTCCTGATTGCTGTGGTTACAAGTGTGTGTCACCATACCCAGATCATGTGTTCTCTTTTAGCAAAAGTTTTCAAAACTTTAATTTACACAGTTAAAAGCTCTTTAATCAACATGAAAGAGTTATAAATATTTCATTGTGTGTAACCAATGTGTAGTGGTCAACCAGGGTAAGTGCTAGTGAAGTATGGCTGAAGCATCCCACCAACAGCATCATGGATATACTGAGAAAGGCTGAGGCAGCCATCTTGGATCATAAAATAGAAAGCACGAATAAATACTGCAGATTAACAGGAAACAAAAGGGAGCTCAAATTGGAAGGTATGATGCCTTGGTTAAAGTTTCTAGAGCAGTTTAAAGGGAAAGGAATATGATTTGGCTTGCTAACTCAGGGATGACAGTATTCTGAGCCTCTATGTTCCTGAGTAGTTACACTGAAGCTACATTGCAGAAGATAAGAAATGGGACTGTTTCTTTCCATGCCTCTACTTTCCTTAGCTGATGTCTTAGGCTTCTGACATCCCTAGAGTCAGGGGATCTCCATTGCAACCTAGGGCTTGCCTTCTGAGCTGAGTGTATCAATTTCTCAGGAAACCCTGGCAGAGACTCCAAGCCTTCCTCCATCCTTTGGCTCCAGTATCTGGAATGTTGCCCCAAGCCTCCATGACTCCTTATCGCATCTCTCAGGCCTGATGCTGATGCCCAGCCTGATTTGCTGCTGGCTCTGTATATAATAAGGACCCATGGAGACAAAGCTGTACTGACCTTTGTATGCCTTGGAAGATCAGTCTGGAAAGCCTCTTTCTTAGTCAGTGACTTCCCAGCAGGAACCCTTCGATCTCATTTTCAGTTCAAGTTCTCTCCTTCCAAATTAATTTGCATTTTCACAAGTTATAGCNCCAGAAGATATTCCATCTGGTAACAAGGACACATGTTCCACTATGTTCATAGCAGCCTTATTCATAATAGCCAGAAACTGGAAAGAACCCAGATGTCCCTCAACAGAGGAATGGATACAAAAAATTTGGTATATTTACACAATGGAGTACTACTCAGCTATTAAAAACAATAAATATATGAAATTCCTAAGCAAATGGAGGGATCTGGAGGCCATCATCCTGAGTGAAGTAACCCATTCACAAAAGAACTCACATAACATGTACTCACTGATATGTGGATATTAGCCCAGAAATCTAGACTACCCAAGATACAATTTACTAAACACATGATACTCAAGAAGAAGGAAGATCAAATGTGGACACATCACCCCTTCCTAGAATTAAGAACAAAGCACACATTGAAAGAGTTAAAGAGAGCATTTGTGAAGCTGAATCCAAAGGATGGACCCAACGACTGCGGCTGCCAGGGATCCATCCCACAATCAGTCACTAAACATAGACACTATAGCATATGCCAGCAAGATGGTGCTGAAAGGGCCCGGATATAGCTGTCTCGGGGGAAAATATACCAATGCCTGGCAAACATGGAGGTGGAAGCTCATGGTCAGCTATTAGATGGAACACAGGGTTCCCAAGGAAGAAGGGGCTAGAGAAAGTACCCAAGGAACTGAAGGGGTCTTCAACACTATAAGTGGAAGAATAACCATGAACTAACTAGTACCCCCTGGGCTCGTGTCTCTAGCTGCATATATAGAAGAGGATGGCCTAGGTGGCCATCAGTGGGAAGAGAGGCCTCTTGGTTATGCAGACTTTATATGCCCCAATACAGGGGAACGCCGGGGGCCAAGGGGTGGGAGCGGATGGGTAGGGGAGCAGGGCCAGGAGGGGGGAGGGTATAGGGAACTTTCTGGATAACACTTGAAATGTAAATGAAGAAAATATCTAATAAAAGTTGAAAAAAAAAAACTCAAGCTTCAAAAAAAAAAAAAAAAAAAATGGAGTCCTTGTTTCTCTGTAACTCCAAGAGCTGTGCTTTCACTGTTAGCCTTTCTTTCAGAGTCCCGGTACCACAAATACTGATCTGGATCCACCATTATTCCCTGCTAACAACATTCTCTGACTTCTCCAGCACAACATTCCAGAATTGTCTACGTATGGTTAATGCTATTACCCTATAGAACAAAGGAGAGACCAAGCATGTCATACAGGTCAGGATGTTGCCTAAGAATAGCTAGAAAAGTCAGCGGTTGAGCATATTCAATGGCATCTGTAACAAAATGATAACAAATCCAAATGCATAAAAACATGCTAAATCACAATGTATGTGTGTGGACTGACACTTTAGTCATATGGCTGATAGATGGTGCCTTATTTTTAATGTACATGAAGAACAATTAGTTTTTTATAAGTCAAATGAGAAGAAAATGACTTGGTTGAGTAATTAACAAAGAAGAAATGTACCCATGACAGTTTATAAATGCACAAAAATCAATTTATTTGCTATTTCTATTGTCAAATACATTAGATTCCACAGAGAATTCACATTATACAGGACTATATTCCTAGCCAAACTGCCATAATCTTTACAAGTTCAGATGTTCCTGCTGATAAAAGATCATCAGAGCCGGCCATGTTGGCCATTGGCATAGTAGGAGGGATGTAGAGGATCATGGGATTCTCCAGAGTCTCTAGCAACCCACCCCAAGCAGTTCTATGCAGTTCTGCCCTAACTGCACATGACTGCAGGGTTCAGGTAGGAGCTAGAGTATACAGGCTGGAGAAGACTAACAGGGGGCAGGGGGATCTATCTATGAAACCATGAAGAAGTCATTATCTGTACTAACTGAAGACTTTGCTGTGCAGTTGCTTTGGGGGTGTCCCATGCCCCTGTTGGTAACCCCTCATGCATGCTCTGTAAGTAGTTCCAATAAACCCACTAATTCTCCAAAGGGAACTTTGGTAGAGTCAAACGTTGCTTTGTTCATAGGACCTTAGAAGAAGAGGATAAAGATTGTCTAGGTCTACCTTATCTGAGAGAAAATTCTCACAACCCTCACAAAAATATGGTGAAGAAATGTGTGACTTACAGTGACGTTGCAATGACAAGCTGCAAACATAGAGTATCATTTATTTTGGTTTATTAATAAAATGAAGAGCTGAGAAAACATATGCATCCAGTTTGATAGCAAGTATTTTCAAACATCATGGAGGAAAAAATATGACACAAGTGAAAAGTTTCCAAATATTTTGTCTCTTAAGCTGTGGATGGATGGTGGCACACACCTGTAATGCCAACTGTCTGTACAGGAGAATCATTACCTTGGAGCCAACCAGAGACTACATAGTAAGATTTTGTTGGGGGTTTTAAAATGTTATTCTGGGAGATTTTTTTAAAAAAGGATCTATATTATTTGTAGTTTTCTGTATTGGTTCTAATATTGTATAATAAGTTAATATTCAGAAAAAAAGCAGTGATTATCCTCATTGGTATCTCAAAAATCAGAGGAAGGAGAACATCACCTGGTGTTTCGAACTCTTGCAATGTTGTATCACTGTCTCTTTCACATATCTCTGAGATCTCTCCACTAGAACAGGTTTTCTTCAGGTAAATTTCACGTGTGATGCTCATATTGTGTGTACACCCCTGTGCTTTTTACTACTTAATATTCTCTTCTTCCTCAATGGACCAGGTTATTCAACATGGAAGCCTTCCCAGAGGGAAGTGGCCAGTGCTGCCTTACTATGGTATGCATCCGGGATCCTGCATACTCTGCGGAGAAGATTATAGTCCACTGTATGATGGACCCTGCTCAGACCAGCTTGGTGTGTTGACAGAGAAGTACAATGGATAACATCTTTCAGGCCTCTCAAACAGAATGGAGGTTTGTCCCTTGCACTGTTTTTGTTTACTTCAATCCACATTATTTCACATTATAGTTTACAAAAACATCTGTCCACATAGATTGGAAATGTAAAAACTGTAAACAAATAGCAATGCAGATACCTGGTGCATTACCAAGAATGTTCTCATGTTCTGGGCACATGCTGTGAACACAGTCTCAATTCCACATGGACCTAATTCAACCCTTCTGATGGCTCTAGGCACCAAGGATGCCACAGGAGTGGAGGGGACTGCAAGAACATGTTCTTCTGATGCTCTCTGTGCTCAGACATCTCACCCAAGAATAAAAGAGCCCATCTGACTCCCCAGTGGAAGTTTCTGTTTTCAAGCTTTCCCACCTGGTCTTTCTAACCCTCCTCCATTGCTGTAAAATAATTCCATTACATGCAGACACAGATGTCCATGGAATTTGGGTCTTACTTCTGCTCTGCCCCTGCCCTTCTGATAAGTGGTACCAGATGTCATTTAGAGGAGATGTATGGATGATGTCTTGCTTGTATCTTAGGATGCTGGCTGACTGTAAAGGCCCAGGGAGGACCTACAACTTTGTAGAAGAAACTCAGTTTTATGTATGTAGGCAGCAATGACAAAACCCTATTCTCATGTACCATCCCTTTGCTTACACAGCGCCATGCCCAGCACATTCAAAATTAGCTTTGTGTCACTATGTAAATAAAGAAAATATCCAATAAAATTTTTAAACAAACAAAAAATAAAAACAAAAAACAAAAACAAAAGAAAAGAGTGGTGTGAATTTCATGTACATAAATCGGGACTTTATACTGATAGTAAGAACTTCCCCAGTTCCTGAGGATGGAGGAATCCTTCTATTTTGTTATGCTGTTTGGTGTGAGATAAATTCATTGGCTTCTTGCAGAATCTGGAGGCCTCATGGCACTTTATCACTGGCTTTTGTAAATGAAGGGTTATAATGCTTTACATGTCCCTATTTCACGTTGTCATTTAAAGCAGGTTATTTTTCTGTAACCCCTGAAAAAGTGACAAATATATACATCAGAGCCCACATATAGGCTGGCCACAGTGGACAGCGCAATTCCAAGTAATACAAAGAAAATTGTGCTCACAAAGGGTTCCTTGCAGCAATCTCCCCCACTCACAGAAGTTAATGAGCTCAAGGTCAGAGGTCAATCTCTGTATGAACCACTTAAGCCCAAACTGGAGCTGAGCCTTGTCCCCAGCAGAAAGCTGCATCCTGTCACAGCTGTCCTGTAAATGTCAGACAAGGGCCACAAATGGAACCAACATAATTGTGGACAACTTCACAGTTTCCAGTCATCTACAAAAGAGCCATAAAGTCATCACATACAGCGACACTCCTTATTATTATTAGATGCTCACATTCAGAAAACATGTTTGTGTGTGTTCATTCCCTTTAAAACATGTTTATCACAGCAGGCTTTGAGGAAGATGGGATAAGTATTGTTAATTTTAGCCATGAAGAAATGGATGACAAAAATGGTACTCCCCAAATGCCAAGAGTCCAATGGAGAAGTTCAGTCCGATGCAGACGACAAGGAAATTGGAAAAGCTGTTATGCATGAATAGTGAGGTTTTTACCTTTGTATAATTTTTATAAAGTCGGCTGTTTGCAGTTATCCCAGAAATTAAGATGGAAAAGTGTACTGCTGACACCAGAAAAATTGTCACAGGCAGGCATTGACAGGAAGGTTGAAACTGTGAGGTCTGGGAAGGTAAGCTGGCTGCTCCATCGAAAGATGAGCAGTGTGGGCTGCCACGGCTCTGCTACAGTACGGGGGGGGGGGGGGGGGGGGGGGGGGGGGGGGGGGGGGGGGGGGGGGGGGGGGGGGGGGGGGGATGTCAATGGGCAAGTGAGCAGACCTGAGTTCTGATGTCAGATAGGAGTACACAAGCTTGACCTGGAGTCCATTGTAATAGGAACTCTCTGGAAGCCGTCTGAAGCAAGGTGCTGGAATAAGGTGGTCTTTAGAAATCGAAGTACCTCGTTAAAAAGTGTTAGTGGGTTTGGGCATGAGAATTGAGCAATGAAGAGAACTCACTATGGGTCAGGATCAACGTGACCTCTAAGAAGATGCAGAGAGAGTGCTGCTCTGACCAACGTCTCCATGGCAATGAAAAGCTTGTGCCTTGATGCCCAACTGCAGGTCTCCCTAAGAAGAACATACACTTACATGAAGAGACCTTGCACAATGGATCTCTGACAAGCATAGAGCTAGATGCCATCTGCAGACCACTCACCGCATTGGGGAAGTCAGCCCTTCCTGGAGTTGAGGTCTGGTAAGGTAGGTCACAGGTATTACTGGGTCTCTCACAATCAGTTATGGAAACAGAGACGATACTAGAATTTGTTTTTGTTTTTGTTTTTTTTTTGTTGTTGGTTTTTTTTGTGTTTTTTTTTGTTTGTTTGTTTTTTTGTTTTTTGTTTTTTTGGTTTTTCGAGAAAGGGTTTCTCTGTATAGCCCTGGCTGTCCTGGAACTCACTTTGTAGACCAGGCTGGCCTCGAACTCAGAAATCCGCCTGCCTCTGCCTCCCAAGTGGTGGGATTAAAGGCGTACGCCACCACGCCCGGCTGATACTAGAATTTAGAGAGGTGGAGAACACCTTGCTAGCAGTGGAGATGTTCACTAAAATCCAAAAAGCTAAAATCCAGACATGGACATCCAAAGAAATAAAAATCTAAGATTTTGGCATCTTAGATAGAGTGGTTCTCAACCTGTGTGTCCAGAATCCTTTGGGGGTTGCACATCATATATCCTGTATATCAGAGACTTACATTATAATTCATAGCTATAGTGAAATTACAGTTATGAAGTAGCAACAACAACAATTTTATAGCTATGGCTCACCACAACACAAAGACTGAATTTAAAGGGTCGCAGCATTAGGAAGGTTGAGAACCAGTGCTCTAGTCTATCCACACCACAGGATACAAAACAGAGGCTAACACACCTCACACAATTATAGCCAGCCATGACACCTGATAGTTCATATGAGGTTGGGACAAAGGAGGTGTGTCTGGCCCCCACTTAGCCTCAGGAAAGTTTCTTCTACTGTAACATCACAATTGTTGACCACATGCAGTCTGTTCTCTTTCCCATGGCAACTCACATCACACTCAGTCACCTTGTACAGTTGCCTTGACAAGCCGAGGTGACATCATTAGGAAAGACGAGGTGGAATCCTCAGCTTCTCATTCAGCAGCCTTGGTGGTTTACTTTTCTGCTGATTTTAGTATTTTTATAACCTATTTCGTTTCATTTGCCTATGGACTGCACATGGTTTCCAGATGGAAACACATTTGAGCAATGTAGATCTTTCTTGGATATTTTTTTCCCTGACACACAGCAAGAATGCAGAAAGCACAGGCCAACACAGTGTCAAAATCTGACATAAAATAGTCTAAGACAACAGGAGAAATATGTGATGCCACTGGCTTCATAAAAGACAGCAAATAAGAAAATGGGGATTTTGTTCTAGGTCAGTAGTTCTCAACCTATGGGTCATGACCCCCTTGGCAGGTGAATGTCCCTTTCACAGGTTTGTAGCTCAGATGTCCTCCTGCATATCAGGTATTTGCATTATGATTCATAAAATTGCAGTTATGAAGTAGCACAAAATTAATTTTATGGTTGGGAGTCACCTCAATGTATGGACCTATTTTAAAGGTTACACCATTGGGAAGGTTGAGAACCACTGCTCTATACGAAAATATGAGAATATCATGTTCCCTCTTCTACTATGAACAAAAGCACTTTGACCATTTGGATACAAAGACTACCAGCTCATAGCATAAAATAAAAATAAATAAGATAACAATAGAAAACGTAAACATCAAGACTCATGCTGACATGAGGACCCTTATTTGCTGACAGATGACATACTTTAAATTGTTCCTGGCAACAGTGTGTGTGTGGTTTCCCATACTCTAGTCTCGTCCCCTGACATCACACTTTGTGTGACCTCAGCAGCATGTTCCTTCATAGTCTAATTATTGCCATTTGGTACAAGATGAGATATTGCCAATTTGGATGATAAGTGGGCTTTGCTAGTGGACACCAATCACTGGGGAAGCTTCTATGGTTTAGAGCTGGGATAGCAGGCTCTTCATCTACACATCTGTGTGTATGCTTATGTTTGGGGGGAGGCAGGTGCTTGTGTAAGTGTTGTACATGATTTTTGGCTGCATGTGCACATATTTTTGAAGACCAGAGTTCACATTTGTTTTATTCCTCTGGTAACATACACTTTGTCTCTGGAGATAGGGTCTTTAAATGACCAGGAGGTGCCCACATGGGCTAGACTATTTGGAAGTGGGAGATGGTCAGCAATCTCATCCCTAACTGAGGAACTTCCCCTTCTATATTTGTGTCTTGACTGACATAATCTTGTACAAATCTTGTGCATGTTGTCACATCTAGTATGAATTCATATATGCAACTGCCATGTTATCTCCAGAAAATATAGCACTGGCTCTGGATCTTAAAATATACTCCCACGTAATGATTACTGTGTCCTAGGAGGAAGGAGTGTTATAGAGATGTCCCATGTGAGACTGAGAACTCCATACTCTGATTCTCTGTACCTTGACCAACTGTGGGTCTATGTTAATGACCATCAGATTCATGGCCTCTGTCATAGTGCCAAGTTTAAGTTCCATCTTGTGGAACAGGCCAAAGTCATTAGTTGTTCTAATAACAATAATGCCGCTATTGAACAAGCGTCCGTGTCTTTCCAGGCTGTCATTATTGTAGATCACAGCATCCATAAAAGGCTAGGACTGGTGTTTACTTTTCTCCTCAGGTTGTGATGTGTTTCATGTGGAGGGGAGGGGAGGAGGGGAGGAGGGGAGGGGAGGGGAGGAGAGGAGAGGAGAGGAGAAGAGAAGAGAAGAGAAGAGAAGAGAAGAGAAGAGAAGAGAAGAGAAGAGAAGAGAAGAGAAGAGAAGAGAAGGAAAACCCCATGGAATTTGTTGACACTTAGGGAATGACAGAGCTCTCTCCACCTTCTGGTTTCTTTGCCTTTATTTTGATTGCTATTTTCTGAGGCATAAAAGATGCTATGGTCCAAAATCAAGCGTATCCCTCCCTAAACTCCAGCATGATGATGTTTTCAGACAAAGTCCAAAGAGTAAATGGGAGGCCTACTGCAGAGTGTATTAGGCATAGGATATCAATGCCTTTCAAGAAGGATTAGAGAGAGCTCTATCTCCCAAAAAGCCAAGGCCAACTTTCAGGGGTGGGGCATTACAAGCCAGAAGGTAATTTCCTGAAGTGAATTACATAATAACTTGACCATGTTCTTCCCAACCTCTGAGATAGTGAAGGATAAACATATTTTCTTTGTATCTCACAGTCTCTGAATTTAGCTATAGCTGCTTAAGCTGCCTAACACAAAGGAACATCTTCCATGTCAAGCCTGGAATCATTCTTAGTATTACCACATAGAAGAATAAGGACTCCCCCTTCCACCCCAGCTACCCTTGCTTGCACCGTGGTTTTCACTGAGGATCCAGTGCACTTGAGCCTGGTTGTGTTTCGCTACATTCTTTCTTCACCTGTCCTTAATGAAAAAGAGACTGAAGTGAGTGACTGGCAAGAGGCATCAAATTACTCTCTCGAGCTCCGGCAGCCATTTCATGCTTCCTAGATGGGATATAAATGCCGGGACATTTGTATACAAATTGAGCAAACATGCAAATCGGTAATCTGGGACTAAAAAGACACAGAAACGATCTTGGAAAATGCATTTAAGGAAAAAAATTACAGTATCATGTTGGTAGACATAAAAGAACTTTGATGAAAGCAGCTGTTAAATTGTTAATTTAACATAAAGATGGAGCTGATGATTCAAAAATGATCAAGTGGGTTGCAGATATTCTGTGCTCTGAATAGCATAGGCAGCAAGGCTCTCAGCCCCATCTACGGCTGTAATTGGGGCTTGCATTCTATCCACATTAGCAGAACTGTTAATAAATCACACGAGCAAGAAATGAGGAATTGAAGCTCTCCAGGTGTTGGATAATGCCTCAAATATCCTCACCACATGTTCCATAGAAGTCAAGCGAGTTCCTAAGCACGGCTTAGTGATCATTCACCGCACAGCTCCAGCTCCAGCCGTGTTAATTCTATAGTACAAATTCAGTTACAGGCTGAGATCATTATGTGGCTGCTTCTGCCTGAACCTCAAGACTCTCAGATCCTTCACATTGTAGGGATCTGTGCCCATTAGTCAACTTGGTCCTTTTCTTGAATCTGTTTCTCTCTCCCTCTCCACTCCAATTCCAACCTCATATACATAAAGAAAGGGATTTTCTTCAACAGAACAGTGAAAGGCTGCTTACTGGAGGTATGTCTGTATGTTTGTATGTTTGTATGTTGTATGTTTGTTGGCAGTGTTGTTCAAAAGATTATTCTTAGTGCCACAACTTTAAAAACACGTAACCTGAGTTGTGGTTAGAATGCAGACTAATACGCCGACATTCAATAGTGATTGACTTGGTACTAGACAGGAAAGGACTTGTCAGAACAAATACTATAACTATAGTTATAATTACTATCATTGTTTTGAAAACAGGGTCGTGTATGTGGGACACACTGACCTTCAACGTATGATGCTCCTGTCTCAGCCTCACAGAATGAAAATTTTACAGAATACATCCTCATGCCTGGCCAGAACCCATCTTAAATGTCAGCTACACAAAATACAGGTCAGTGTATAAAATCCTACCAAGTATGCATAAGGACATGAGTTTTATTCCCCAGAACCTAGATAAGAAAGCCAAACCAGTAGTATAGATTGTAATCCCAGTGCCGGGAAGGTGGAGCTAGGTCGATACCTGTAGATTGAAGGAAGGCCAGCCAGCCAAGCTCCCTTGTCAAATTCTAGGCAAGTGAGAGACCCTATCTTGAAACAAACAATCAAAACAAAATGCAAAACAATTACATGATACTGGGAAACATCTAGTGATAAATAATCCCCTCACAACATAAGGTACATTCAAGAAAAACACAAATCCCAATAGCTAAGAGCTAGTGTCCCAGGAAAATAAATCATTTCGGTTTAAGATGGTGTACTGGATAGTTTTGTGTGTCAACTTGACACAGGCTGGAGTTATCATAGAGAAAGGAGCTTCAGCTGAGGAAGTGCCTCCATGAGATCCAGCTGTGGGGCATTTTCTCAATTAGTGATCAAGGGGGAGAGGCTCCTTGTGGGTGGGATCATCTCTGGGCTGTCAGTCTTGGGTTCTATAAGAGAGCAGGCTGAGTAAGCCAGGGGAAGCAAGCCAGTAAAGAACATCCCTCCATGGCCTCTGCATCAGCTCCTACTTCCTGATCTGCTTGAGTTCCAGTCCTGACTTCCTTTGGTGATGAACAGCTGTATGGAAGTGTAAGCTGAATAAACCCTTTCCTCCCCAACATGCTTCTTGGTCATGATGTTTGTGCAGGAATAGAAACCCTGACTAAGACAGATGGTGATGTGTTTCACGTGGTGTTGTGGCTGAGAGTGAAGCTGAGCATGTTTTGTTGCCATGGCCAGCATTAGCATTGTATTAGAGGGAGAGCAATCTAGACTTCTATTTGTTCCAGCTAAGCAATTCACCCAGGAGTACTATCTTCAGTCCTACTTACTGAGGATGTGTTTAACACATCCACAAGACAGTATTCAGATAAGAGCATCTAGGATGACTGAATTTGACCCCTAGAACCTACCTGCAAAAGTTGGAGGTTAATATGATACACATAATCTGAGCATGGGGGAAACAGGTGGTGGATCCTTGGGCCTCACAGCCAACCAGCCTAGGGTAGCCAGGGAGCCCAAAGCCAATCATTAGTCCTGTCCCAAAGGCCAAAGTGACACTAGAGATTGACTACTGACCTTGATATACATGTACACACACATACCCATGAAGCCCATATACATATACACACACATTCAGAAACATAGTACAGTTTTCTTCAAACACTAGCTAGAAATCATGGGAGACTGGTTAACAAGACTCTGAAGTCCTTTGTGTGAGAAACATTACCAAAACGGCTAAAATGAGCAGAGATGTCCCTGATAGGGAGAGCATTTTTTGATATTCGGAAATAATTATGTTAAGAAAGCATCAAAGCATGTGAGACAGGATCCCTGTGACTGTTGTCGTGTTCCACAAAAATTTATCAGGCTCATACCCTATTGAGCAGGCGAATTTAGTTAGTTGTTAGACCCCAAGTGGTCTGCAAGGTATTGCTTATGTCCTTAGCAACTTCACAGCCCTGTGGCTGAAATGGACACTGTGCTCATACGAAACCGTAGACCGTTCAGTGATAGAGGCCAGGAAGAGGCAGAGCTGATGCAACGGGAGCAAGTGCCTCTCCTGTGTTTGCGACAGTGGCTTGTCCCTCCTTAGTCACCTGAATTAAAGACTCTGAAGTTTAGGTTGTGAATACAACACTGTATTTTGGATAGAAGAGATAAATGCCGAAGTCATATTCAAGAAAAAGATTCAGCAATTAAGAGGAACAGAAGAGGTATTTTCCAACTACATTGTTCCCAATGCATTTTTAGGAGCCTGCCTTTCAAAGGATGTAATTAGGGGTAATGAGGTGCAAAATTTCATGTACAAAAGATGATCTTGTTAAGGGCAGTCTAGGCAGACGGTGCACTAAAAATGGATTGTAACTCGTTGTGCACTTGATGTCAGTACCATACACCCCCAGCTTTTCTCCATAATCAACTCCAGTAAGGTCTTAAGAAAATCAGAAATTTCAAATCTCCTTTGTGAACAATTATTAGATTTTTCCCTCTCTCAGTCTCAAAAGTAGCCACATTTCCTCACAGCCTGCAGTGATGAAAGGACTTCAATTCTATGTTCATTGCTCAGCTACATTTTCAGACTCAAACAGAGAATGCACACCCCTGGCCAGAACTGACTCTGTGAGACCCAAATTTCCCTATCAAAACTCAAATGCTAAGAGCGTGGGCAGACTCTTGTCTTAGACTCTGTCTTTTCAAAATGTATTTCTCAACTCTGATGTACTAACTCTTGGCTAATAGACAACTAAATGTTCTACTATTTTAAGTCAAAATGCTCAGTTTCTGTTCTCACCTAAAACAGAGGAGCAGAAAACACACTCCATATCATTAATCTAGAAATTGACATGTATTCAGAAAACTGTCTGTCTCTCTCTCTCTCTCTCTCTCTCTCTCTCTCTCTCTCTCTCTGTGTGTGTGTGTGTGTGTGTGTGTGTGTGAACATGAGTACCACCATGCACAAATACACAAGTGACAGTCCACTTGTAGGAGGTGATTCTCTCCCTGTCCCCATGCAGGTATCTGAGAAAACACTCAAGACTTATGCAAGTGCCTTGATCCCCAAACCACTTCCCTGTTGCAATTATTTAAATTTTTAAACATTTTAAGACAAGAAGAACCTCTGGTGACCGCATCGTGTCACTCCGGGTTGTATGGTATTAGTTTAGATTACAAATTTGCAATACCCATTGTTTGCTCATACATAAGCCCAACGTTGGAATTTTCTATGGAGACCATACCACCTGTCCCGAAAAAAAAACAAAAAACAAAAAACAAAATTTATGACTAAGTGCTACCCAGAGGACAAGTTCAACCAGAGCCAATGCAGAATGAACCATGCTCTAGGCCTGGTAAGCAGTAACAAGTACAGGCTGATTCTTATTTTACAACTGTATTTATGCAAGAATGCAGGCTACAACTGAAACCCAAGAAAGTACTTTCACATCTAAAGTGTCTCCTCATTGTCCATAAAGTGTGTGCTAAAATGCCAGGAGAAAGTCAAGGTAATAAAAAGTGAGAACATTGTGAAGAACAATGCAGTCTGTCATTTGGACTTTGTTCTAAGAGATACAAGGAAGGAGGGAGAGAGAGAGGGAGAGAGAGAGAGAGAGAGAGAGAGAGAGAGAGAGAGAGAAAAACAGACAGAGAAACAGAGAACAACAGAGAGACAGAGAGACAGAGTGCAACAGAAAGACAGAGAGAAACAGAGAGAGACAGAAAGAGACAGAGACAGAGAACAACAAAGAGACAGAGAGAAACACAGAGAGACAGAGAGAGGCAGAGAGTTACAGAGATAGACACAGAGAGAGACAGAGATACAGACACACAGAGAGACAGAAAGAGACACAGAGAGTCAGAGAGTTACAGAGATAGAGAGAGAGACAAAGAGAGACAGAGATACAGACAGAGACACAGAGAGACAGAAAGAGACACAGAGAGACAGAGAGTTACAAAGATAGAGACAGAGAGAGACAAAGAGAGACAGAGAAAGAAATAGTGAGAGACAGAGAGACAGAAAGAGACAGAGAGATACAGAGAGAGACACAGAGAGAGACAGAAAGAGATAGAGAGAGAGAGACAGAGACAGAGAGAGACAGAGAGACAGAGACAGAGAGAGAGACAGAAAAAGGCTAAGAACCATATAGCATGATATTACTTGCAACGTCTCCATGGGATGTATGGAATAGTCACACCCATCTTCCATTCAGAAATCCTTCCCAGCTCCCAGTCTTATCTCTGTAGAAATTTGCTGGTGTCCTCCCTCCTTGCTACCTTGGAGATGGCTCTGGGAGGCAGCTGAGGGTACCACTTAATGTTCAAGGCCAGCACAGATAGATCCTTTCTACTTCTCTGAATTCCTTCCCTCCACATGACTTAGTTGATCTCTATTTCCTGGGAAGAAGTGTTTTCAGGGAACATCTTCCATAGGTGAAGACAGCACTAAGACACCCTAGTCACTCAGTCTGAAAGCTTGTCACTAAGGCATAATAACTGTGCAGAAGAAACTAAGAAAAGCACAAGGATTTTGATCATGTCATCCCAGAGCCAGGCAGGTCACAGCCTATAATTTATTCCACTGCTGCTCCCTTCTGAATTGCGGCAATTATTAATTTTCAACCAGCACGAGAGCTGGAGGAGAGACTTGGGATTGATCTACCATGAAGTCGGGCACCTCAGGAATGGAAACAGGTAAGATAGGAAAGTTGGTGCTGACAGACAGCCTGTTGGCTTGCTCAGTGTCTGTGGAGCCAGGTGTGGCAGGGCTACCAAGGGGATCTGAAGAGTGTGAGCAGACAAGAAATGATGTCACAGTAGGGAAGGCATGTGTCAGAGGTGAGAGCTGATGAGAGAGACTTCACACAAGTACTGTGGAAAGACTTGCCAGCTACCAGAGACAGGCAGGGACAGGGAGAGTACAGCCTCTCCAACATCCCTTTGATTTTTTTCACTTATAAGTTTAGTGAAAGGGGTACTAAATATAACATTTGACTTTGTGACAGGTGGCAGGGAGTTAACCTCTCCAAGGTTTGATTCCCCTCAAGATGCAGTAGAAACTGTATTTACTGATGCAGTAGAATTTTCTTCCAAACAAGTAAAAATGGGGACATAAATTTGGAATTGGGTACTAGACTGGGTTGGAAGAAGTTGGGCCAATTTATGGAGTACATAGGTAAATATTCAAACACATTGTATGCATGTGTGAAATTGTCAAAGACAGTATAAGGGTATTTCATCAAAACAAGTCGGGCTCAAGAAAGCGGGAGTCATAAAGCTGATAGCACATCTGTGACCCTCAGCGAGACGGACTGTCTTTCCATTTTCTCCCTGTATTCCTCTTACACTGGAGCGAAGTGCAGCCTGACCTCAGAATCTATGACCTCTGGGTATTTTCTCTCTTTCCAGTCGGTTTGTTTGCTCTCGGAGAGATGGATGAAACATAAACAGTTCTGTAGTTGATTCCCTGGGAAACAGCACTTAAAACCGGGGGAAAAAATCACCGGCTTTCCACTCATGAGCAACCAACTAGGAATTGCTCAGTGAGTTCTCATTGCTGGAAAAAAACAAAAACAAACAACAAAACCCAGAAAGACCACAGTATTCAAGAGTAGACTAGTAATAGTATAATTCTCTGCTCACCTCTTGCTCAACACAAGTGCAGACAATGGCTTCAAATCCTTCATTCTGTAGATGTAGCTGAGGTCAGCAAAGATCTCATCAGAGTTGTCACAGAGACACTCATCATTCTGAGAACAGGTTCAAGATTTCCCCTCCTCCTCCTCCTCCTCCTCCTCCTCCTCCTCCTCTTCCTCCTCTCCCTTCTCCTCCTCCTCCCCCTCCTTCCCTCCTCCTCTGCCTCCTCCTCTTCCTTCTTTTCCTCCTCTTTCTCTTCCTCCTTCCTACTATTCTTATTCCTCCTCCATTTTTAGCTAAGATTTTGTTTAAAACACTCTTGATTATGTATTTGGTTTAAATGGCTTACATTAACTTGAATATGTGATTCATTAACAGATATGTTCAAGTCATCCATAGCATGCTCTACAGTAAGACTGAGATCTTAACTTATATTTAATTCATTCAGAGCATAGATTCACAGTGGTTGAGTCCAGGCTGTTCATTAGACTCTTTGAGGGGAAGGGAGTATATTAAGTATAGACCTGTCTGGATGGTATTCTCCATGTCGTTTCCTCTTGCACCCCATTATTTTTCTGCTGCTGTGATGGTAATATATCATGACACAAAACAACTTATAGAAAAAGAGCTGGTTTGGGCTTATAGTTCCAGACAGATGAGCTCCTCATGGCAATGATGCACATTAGCAGGCAGGCATGGTAGCAGGAACAGGAAGCTACGAGCTCACATCTTTTTTTTTTTTTAATCAATTAGTTTTTATTAGATATTTTCTTAATTCACATTTCAAATGTCACCCCAAAAGTTCCCCCCTCTCCCCCCTCCCTGTTGCCCTGCCCACCCACTCCCACTTCCTGGTCCTGGCTAACCCTACACTGAGGCACATAAAGATTACAACACCAAGGGGCCTCTCCACATAATGATGGCCAACCAGGCCATCCTCAGCCACATGTAGAGCCAGAGACTGGGGGTTCTGGTTAGTTCATATTGTTGTTCCTCTTCTAGGGTTGCAGACCCCTTCAGCTCCTAGGGTTCTATCTCTAGCTTCTCCATTGTGGGCCCTGTGTTCCATTGTTCCATCATATAGATGATTATGAGCATCCACTTCTGTACGAAACATCTATATCAGATTCCCTTAAGTAGGCACTAGCTGTCCTATGCAATAGTGTCTGAGTTTACTGACTGATTATGGGATGGATCCCCCCTGGTGGGGTAGTCTCTGTATGGTCCATCCTTTCGTCTTAGCTCTAAACTTTGTCTCTGTAACTCCTTTCATGGGTATTTTGTTTCCTATTCACAGGAGGAATGAAGTATCCACACACTGGTCTTCCTTCTTGATTTTCTTGTGTTTTGCAAATTGTATCTTGGGTATTCTAAGTTTCTGGGCTAATATCCATTTATCAGTGAGTGCAGTAGCTGGATATAAAATTAACTCAAACAAATCAATGGCCTTTCTCTACACAAAGGATAAAAGGTCTGAGAAAGAAATTAGGGAATCAAAACCCTTCACAATAGTCACAAATACCATAAAATACCTTGGTGTGACTCTAACTAAGGAAGTGAAAGATCTTTATGACAAGAACTTCGAGTCTCTGAAGAAAGAAATTGAAGAAGATCTCAGAAAATGGAAATATCTCCCATGCTCATGGATTGGCAGGACTAATATAATCAAATTGGCTATCCTGCCGAAAGCAATCTACCGATTCAGTGCAATCCACATCAAAGTTCCAACTCAATTTTTCACTGAGATAGAAAGGGCAATTTGCAAATTCATCTGGAATAATAAAAAACCTAGGATAGCAAAAACTATTCTCAACAATAAAAGAACCTCTTGGGGAATCACCATGCCTGACATTAAGCTGTACTACAGAGCAATTGTGATAAAAACTGCATGGTACTGGTACAGCAACAGACAGATAGATCAATGGAATAGAATTGAAGACCCAGAAATGAATCCACACGAGCTCACATCTTAACCACAAGCATATGGAAGAGAGAAAGAACTACAAATCGCATGAACTCTAACCTCTTAAAGCTCTCTCTGTTAATGCAATGTCTTAAGCAAAGCTGTACCACCCACACCACCGTGCAAAGCACAACCAACTGGGGATCAAGTAACAAATGACACTGACTTTATGGCCATTCTCATTAGAACCCTCATACTTTTAACTGCATAGACCCTTCAATTGTACTAGATTATCCATATGTACTGCTATGATCCTTTGCAGGCTGATAGCTGCAGAGAGTTGTAGCTTTGGGTCAGATCTGAGATGAGAAGAGGAAAAGACTACAGTTTTGCTCTAGAACACCCAGTTGCTAGGCTACAAGCTTAGTGAGAATGTTCGTTAAATACATTTCCATCTTAAACTTACCATGAGTTCTCAGGGAGAAGCCTCATTGTAAGCTGACTACCACCCATGTGACCCTCTGTACTGTATATTCTGGTTGGTTTCTATTCCATTTGCATACATTATCTTCACTAATAGGTCTTAGGGAGAAAGGGCAGCACATTTTCATCAATACATGCAGTGATTTTCTCATTAGGACAAAAACATGTTCAAATTAACATTATTTTTTGTTAAATGAAAAAACAAACAAACAAACAAAAAAACAAAACAACTAGCAACCCAAATGCCTAGGGAACTCAAAGCCCATCAAGTGACACATAGAAATCAGCTTTCTACAGGTGCATCTTACAAATGCACACCCGTCAAAAGCATAAGCCAGGACAAACTAGTCACCAAGTCCTCTTACTGTTTACATTCACCATTCATCAGTCCTGGCCCAGTGAGACTTGGGGTAGATCTAAAGATTTTTTTTTTATATGTATTACATGGTCTGTTTTTATTTCTCATGTAAATTTCCAGTACTAATCTTTGTGGGTAGTAAGTGTGAGATTAGCATGATAGTTAAATCAGGGCATACAGCCACAGATTAATCAGGTACTTTTCAGTCTCATATTCCCAAAATAAATCATTAAGGAGCTAAGGATGTAGCTCATCCATAAGTTGGCTACCATACAAACAGAGGAGCTGAGTTCAGATTCCAAGACCCCCACATAAAAGTAACCAGGCATGCCATTTCACACCTGCACCTAAGTGCTGTAAAGATAGGTGGAGATAGGCAGGTTCTTGAAGCCCTTGATGAGTGGATGAGTCTACATTTCAGTAAGAGATCCTGTCTCAAAAATTAAAGATGAAGAGTGACCAGGAAAGACAGCTGGCATTGACCTGGCCTCTACCTCAGTATCACAGAGATGAACAAGCCCTCACACTCACAAGCACACACAGACACACAACCAAGTAAAACAACTTCACAGGCATACAACAGCACACATATGGACACACACACACACATACACATACACATACACACATACACACACATATACACCCACAGAGAGAGATTTCTCAACCAAAGCCCCTTCAACTCATTAATATTGCCTTCTTTTGTCAGCTCTAGTTTTTAACTTTACATTTCGAGTGTAGATCCATTGTGGTTGTCAAGGCTGAGTCATCAGGATTATTAAGGGGATAGAAAAAAAAATCCAGACAAGTTTGAAGATTATTAATCTAGAGAAAGGAAAACAGAGTGCCAAGGTCAGCCTCAGCTTGGAGAGGAGGGTCCTGAGGAAGGGATGTTTGGGAGCAGTGGAAGAAATGACTTGAAGTCACTTGTGAGTACAAGCTGACAGCTGCGTTCTGCTTGAGCTGGCTCTCCAGGCAACTGTGTAGATAGCTCAGGTCTTACAGACCAAAGCCCAGTCTTTTGTTTACATATAAATTCTATTACCCCAGGTACACTTTTGATTATCCCACGAATCAGCAGTTTATGACCTTAGCCAAGTGATTCTTAGAAAAAGGCAGCAAGTACATTTTTAACATAGCAAATGAATTCAGAGATCTGACTACCTTTGTAAGAATAGATTATATGATAGCTGGGTGGGATCCAGCTCTGAGATCACCATTTCTACTAGGGCTGGACCTAAATTTCCTATGTCCCTAAGCCTAACTTGAACTCAGGAATTTACCTGCTTTTCTATCTTTCTGACAAGATGGCTCATTAGTTCAACTGCATTTGTTCTTTTATGTCTTTGAAGCCCCTCACAAAATTCATATTGCATCCTTATATTTTGCATAGTTGAGAAATTATGCATCTTTGAACTCGTGTTTTCAGAGTTCTTTCCCACAGCCTTAAGGGTTGTAGTGAAGGTCACAGTGTTTACCATTTTGCTGAAGAACACATTCTTGCCCCCTGGGCTTGTGCTGATTCTAACTATCATGGAGTCATGAACCTTGGTAGGGAGAACATTCCCCAATAACCTTGACAGGGAAAACATTTCCTGAAGGAGGAACAAGAAGTAAATTATGTATATTATTATACAAACAAGACTCATGCTCACAGCAACCATCAACACTTGTGGAGACCCATGTTCTGCTGGCTCTGATTCAGGGGCTGGAAACTTTGTCATGTTGTTCTTCCATGATCATGCAAGATTTGGTAGCAGAGTAGGAATAAACCTTAAAACACTCTGAACATTGACAGCAAACATTTTCAGTCAACTAGGAGGATCTTGAATCTAAAATCTGAGGTATTTCTTTAAAATCTTGCTTATTTCTGCTGTAGTTTCCAAGAAGGCTACATTTTAAAGCTTAGCAACAAGAATTGATTTTGGTCATAAAATGTACTCATGTTTTCCTGAGCCCTAAAAGCTCAGAGCCAAATTGGTTGGCATAAAGCCAGAAAAAAATGTGGCATGTGTCTTGTGACCACTCTCCATGGTCAGAGGTTCCTAACTAGGCTTGACTAAGACACCAAAAACTCCTGCAAGACAAGGTAATGTTTCTTCACTAAAGAAAAATAGCAAAGAAATTTAAAATGAAACAGAATCACCCTTTTAAGACCCCAAAACTTCAAAATGAAGAAGTTCCTGCCCAGTTACAAGGAGACAGGTGAGCTTTATACATACTTTCCCAGAGTTCCCTGTTGGAGCATCATGTGTTGAGGAAGAAGAAACCTTCCCGAAATGCAGTGAGTCCAGTAATCCTATCAGCTAAACAGGGATACTGATAACTTTTGGAGCAGAATTCTGGTCTACAGGACCACCTGGCATCTTACCTGAGGATGAGATAATCTGAGAAAGAACGCTCTGGCATAAGTGGCACTGCTCTGTAGACAGGAGAAATCTCAGGATAAGGGTGAGTTTAAAGGAATAAACACTTAAGCTATTAACCTGATCTTTACCTAAAACTACTAGCAATATGAGGTTGGTCTGTTTTATAATCAGTGAGATACTTATGGTCTAAGAGGTTGCCTCTTGATTGTATAAAATTTCTCCAGGTATTGCATTTAATTGACAAATGACAAGGATACCATAAGTGTTTGTACTTGGGGTTGCATTACACTGAAAACTAGTGAAGAGTAAAGGATGAGAATGGCTTCATTTTGCCCCTGACTGGACTGGTATGTAATGGGGAGGGCAGATGTTCTGACCCAAGGTGGACTTGAGTTGTCTACTTTGCCACTTATCTAGGCTTTTGAGCACCCTTGCACTACCTCCAGGTTGCTGACTTAGCTTTAGATCAAGGGCAAAAATGAAGCCTGCTTTTCAGAGTCATTCTTGCAAGAAACAAAGAAAACAAAAGCACAGGGCAGATGCTAAGTTCTGAGAAACTGCTAGGTGTTTTCTTCAAAACACGTAAACCATAACCCAGACCTAGAGCACAGAGCCATACAAAATGGTTCTGTAACCAGCAAACTTTCAGAATTCAGAAATCACTGGATAGGAGCTGTGGGCCTCTTGCCAACTGGAAGTGGGTACTTCTTGTTGTTACTTCTGAGTGTACAGGTTAGTTTGTAAATTTGACACATACTGGAGTCTTCTAGGAAGAGGGTACTACAGTTGTGAAAGTGTCTCCACTCTATTAGAGTGGAGTTGAAGCTGTGGGGGCATTTCCTTAATCAATCATTGATGGGAGTTGACATGGGAGGGCCAAGCTCACTGTGGGTGATGTCACTCCTGAGAAGGTGGTCCAAGAGCATTTAGAGGAGCTGGTTCAGCAAGCCACGAGGACCAAGCTGCTAAGCAGAGTTCCTCTATGGTCGCTGCTAAGCAGAGTTCCTCTATGGTCTCTGCTTCAGTTCCTGCCATGAGTTTTTACCTTGATTTCCCTTGCTAACAAATTATAAAGTGTTAGCTGAAAGAGACACTTTCCTTCACAAGTTGCTTTCAGTCATGGTGTTTATCACAACAGTGGAAAAGCAAACTAGAACACTAAGAATCCCTGGGTATAGCTTCTCTGTGTCCTTCAAGGTGACAGTTCCATGAATGCAATGCCATTGGGACATTGTAGAGATAGTGTGGGATGCTTAGGAATTTGCAGTATTCACTTCAATCTGTGTAGCACAGAGCTCCTCTTGTAAAGTTGAGAATCAATGTTGGGAGTCTGCTATGAATAAAATATGCTTCGATAGTTTCTATCTAATATAAAATTACATTCAAGAATTAAGAGGTTCCTGAATCATTTATCATTTTGCAAATATAAGAGATCACTAATAATATTGCTTCGTTATTATTAACATTTATGCCTGCCACAATTCTATTATGTAAATAATATAACAGGTTGTCCAACTGAATATTTAATACTTTGGGCATTTCTTAGTAATAATAACTTAGCCCATACAGCTTAGCGCTCAGTGAGGAATGAAGATGAACGAGGATCTTAGGCCACTGTGTGCTTTATGGATGAAATGCACATTAGCTATTCTAAGGAGATGCCCATGCACTGTCAATCCTGACTTTTACTTTTCCAGGGCAGAAGTAGGAGACAAAGGCTGACTAGCCTGAAAGTCATAAAAGGTCTTGCTGTGCACAGGACTACTATTAAGGCAAAGGGTTTGCTCTAGGTGGTCAATGCAACATACCCACCATTCACTTATTCATGCATTTATTCACTGTTACAAGTAGACATTAAGATGATAATGACCAAGAAGTGCACTCATCAGCAAATACTAAACAGTATACTTGAACTACAGGATCTAAAGGTTCTGACCCACGATGAAGGGAACAAAGACATTTGAAGGACTTCTGTGTAAAGAGATGGCTGGCATGCAAAGCGGGCTGCAGGTAAAATCCTGAAAGTACTGGGGAAGCTGTTGCTGATCTCTAGCATTTTTTAGGGGTCATTTTTACACAAGCTCAAATGTCACCCTGATCACTTTCTAACTTTGCCACCTTAGGAACAAAATTTCTTTGAGAAAATGCAAAGCAAGTTTACCAATATAAAGTCTATGGTGGGGAACTAAAGAAAATACTGTGTGTGAAGTCCACAAGTTAAGGTCAGGCAAAGATCAGATAGTGTGCAGCCAATGTGGATCATCTACCTCTCCACTCTACTTACCTTACTCCTAAGCTCCACCCACTACCTATATTACCATCTCCTGCTTTAGCTTCAGGCTTCCATGAATCGTCTTGCTCATTTTATTAAATGTAGAGAGGGTGGATTCCTCTTTGTCCTTTCTTTTCTTTCCTTCATATTTTTGGTGTGTGTGTGTGTGTGTGTGTGTGTGTGTGTGTGTGTGTGTAAGAGGCATTCTGTCTTTATTTAGTCATGTGGTATGGCATGGAAGTGGGGAGAACTCCCTGTCTCTTACTGATGAGCTATTGGCTATTGAGTCTGAAAGAAGAGGGAATATTGTTTTCAGTTGAATATTCATATGGGAGTCCAACTGGATCAAATGCATAGATCCAATCCAATGGTAGCATGAAACGCCCTAGTTGAATGCAGCATCCACAAACAAAGTAAACAGACATGAACATAAGAGAAAGATGGGGGAGGGAGAGGGAGAGGGAGAGGGAGAGGGAGAGGGAGAGAGAGGGAGAGGAGGAGAAGGGAGGTGTTAAGAGAGTTATCAGGGGGAGGGGAGAAGGTGGGAAGAGAGTAGTCATTTTTTAGACTGGTCAAACTGTCAGAGTAAAAAACATTTGAAGAGAACTTGTTGGTGTTGGTTACTGTGGGTCTTGGAAGCCCATGTCTCCCCAGATGTTACTCTTCCCATAGCTTGTGATAACTCTGTTTGTGGGACATCCTTGTGGAGTCCCAGATAGCTAAGCCAAATAGGACATGGTTTTCCTCTATACTCTTTACTCCCAGCCATTCATCACTTTCACAGTCTTTACTGAGCTTCCAAGGGACTGGACCAGAGCCTGAGGCAAGTTGTAACTACTGAAGTGGGCCTCTGTCCAATAGTGGCAGGTGGCGCAGGGCCAGCAGTCTCCATCTGCCTTGCTGGCTGGCTGAGCACTGAGTTCTACCGGCTGGAAGGATTCCCAATGATAGAGCATCTATGATTTAATGTGGTCAAAACCACACCCACCCAGATCCAGCTGAAGTAAGGAAGGCTGCCCTCCTCCAGCCCCACCCTGGACTGAAGTCTGCTTCTCCCTCCCTCCCTCCTTCCTGGTGCTCCCCTGTCATCTGGGACACATCAGGTTAACTTCATTAACCCTGGTGGTCAGGTGTTTCCTCTGGCACAGGAAAGGACAGTATGGGCAGCTTTATTGGCAGCCATTCAAACACCCAAGGGCTGCAGGGCCCATCCTACACCCTGAAAACAAAGCCTGAAAAATTGAAAACAGAAAAAGAGATGGTCTGTGTGCATTCCCTTTTGATTTGGCATAGAAAGATGTGTTGCCTAGAGGCCACATCCGGTACCACCAATCTCTTCTGAGAATTTTGAGTACTCCCTTTTAACAAAGTTTGTGCCACTTTTGGGCTGTCAGCTTCTCCCTCGCTCAGGAGGGAAGATGATTCTCTGGGTGAAGCCAGTCTCCATGCCATCCCAGATCACTACGCAATAGCTCTTGGCAGGCAGAGGGCTGTGACCCAGCTAGGGTACAGAGCTGCAGCGTGCAGGTTTTGGGATGCTTTGAGCACATCCCTTGCTCTTCAAGCTAACTTTGTTCTACTTTCCTAGCACTGAATATCGTCCATTTAAACTTGGAGCCTTATGGTCCCTTCAGCCACATCTCTCTTTCTTTCCCTCCTGCTACTTGCTATGGTACCATCTCTCCAGGTGTGCACACACCCCAGGCAGACAGGAAGTGCAGGTCTTGGAGCACTGACTCCACCCATCATTTCATGCACGCGAGGATAACTTGGATCTAACCAGGACTGGTTTGGAGCAGAAGCATGAAAGAGAGGAGTCTGCAGACTTAGCTCTTTCACAGAGAAACCAGAAGCCATCTCTGATACGTGTCCTAGCCTCTCCACAATGCTTCACCTGCCCCACTCACCTGGGGCTCTGTCACCAGCACCCTCACTCATATTGCTGTTTTTACAGAGTCCAGCTGGCCTCTTGTTATTTACTCTGACAAAACCTCACTGGGGAGACTGACATTTTCCAGCCACTCTAAATCCCATTTTCCTTCCTTCCTTCCTTCCTTCCTTCCTTCCTTCCTTCCTTCCTTCCTTCCTTCCTCCCTCCCTTCCTTCATAACAAGGCTTGTATTTTTTTATTATCTTTCTTAGCTCATCTTCTCTTGAGTCTCACTCGAGTCTGCCTTTCTCATCCTTAGAGAGAGCATTTCTAAATTATCATGGATCCATGGAATACCTGGAATGTGACAAAAGCCAAGTGAGTCAAAGCAGTGGTTCTGGTTGAAGGGGCGGGTTCTGGCTGCTGAGGTAGCTCAGAAGGCTGAGAAACCTGATGCTGTGGTCTGGTAGTGTCCTTTGGAAGCTCTTATTGAAACCCAAACCCCTTGTAGTGGTACTAGGGATTAGGAGCCTATGGGAGGACTCTGGGTCCTAGTGAAATCAACTAATGCCTTTATAAATGATGAAAGGTAGATGCCCTTCCCATGTGAGCACACATAGCAGGGTGATGTCACCTAAGAAGCAGGGAGAGCCCCACAGCACAGATATTGATCATGGTTATCTCAGACTCCAGACCCATTGGCAATGTGTCTAATTGGAAATTACCCAGTTATGAAGACAAAGACACTGGATAGAAGGGACTCTGAATGTTGTTCGGCAGCAATGTCCAATAAGGGAGACCCTGGTGATCATGTGACTTTGTAATCAATTAACCTCAACATAATTAAAAGGTCAATTCCTAGTCACTCAAGTTGGTAGTAGGCTATGACTGAGATTTTGGATTTGTAAGTTCAAAATATTTCCCTCCTCATCGATTACTGTCAGGTAGACCAGGTGAGGTGGGTCATGCCTGCTGGTCACATTCACTACAGCAGAGATTGAAGGACAGAGAATGAGGGCATGACCTCAGAGTCCCTGGTGTGCTGCAGAGACAAAACTGCTAAAGGTGGAAGCTTGCCTCAGTCCTCCTCAGTGCACATTCAATGGTGTGTGTGTGTGTGTGTGTGTGTGTGTGTGTGTGTGTGTTTGTGTGTTGATGAAAATGTTCCAGATCATGTCTAGCAACAGTAGGTGCTCAAAAATGAAAGAAATATATAAATCAGACAAATGAGTTGCATTATTGGTGTGTACTTATGAAAGTGAGATGTTAATGAACTTAAAATGTTAAAATAGCTGATCCAGGTACTGTATATGCCAGGATACTAATATGCGGAATGAGAGTATTTTTGGAGAACAGGAGCCACTGTCCTGTTCTTTCTGCAGTTTCCAAATTTGATCTGCTTTTGACCCTTTGCTTAGTAAATTAAGTATATAAGCAAGTAAATCAGTGTTGTTAAGTACTGTACATGTATATTGCAGCAGATAGATGTGGGCAGAGAATTTGTGCTTGGTCTGGAGTCTCTCAGCCTGAGTTTCATGGTCCCAGAACTCTTGGTCTTAACCTTGGGTACCTACGTCGATGGCTTAACTGATTATCTCATAAAGCAGAGACTGAAGAGTAAGCAGCAGACAGAGTGCATGGGAAGACACAGGGCTCAGAAACAGGGTGCATGAATAGCTGAAAAACTCTAAGTAGAAGCTGGGCACGTCATGCTGGGTACTATGTGCAGGATGTTTGGAAGTTGGCTGCTTGGTGCTGCCAGACACCGGGGTAGTGTGGCTGGATTCTCAAGCCTATCTTTCTGGAAGTTGAAGAAGGGAGATTAATCACCTAAAGCCTGTATCCCCGTGCTTCGGTAACATTAAACAGGAAGCCAGAGACAGATGTGTCTAGGAGGCAGAACAGCCTAGTTGACATACACATGAGCCCCAAAGGAGCCTAGGGCAGCAAGCCTTGGATCTCTCCCCTCTGGGAGAAACCTTAACCCTGAGAGAATCTTCCAGGGGTGGGTGTCCCAGACCAAGGACTGAAATCCAAACATGGATCTCAGAAGCACACGAACTGCAGCTCAACCTAACTCTCACCTCCTACCTACCTTGTCCCTAGGGCAGGTTGCCCGTGTATTCTGATGAGCATCTTATATTCAGTTACTGTCTGCAGTAAGTTTTCTGTCATACATTTCAGAATACTAGTCAATGTGGAGAAGATAAAGATGCCAAGACAGTCTGTCACAAGAGCTAACTAACTGCACAGAAGTTAGAGCTTAAGTGATTGACAGGGCTAGAGTTCACCTGAAGGATGAAGGACAGACAGAGGTCTCCATCTCTCAGTATGCAGAGAACTCAAGGTGACAAAGTGCAGTCTGTGATGCTTAGAACACTCTATTTTGAGAATTTTCCCAAACACAGATCCATACTGGCTCGATGATCAAAGATGGCTCCATTGAGCTCACCATCTCTATAAGCACCCATGGAAGAGTTCTTCTTCTTCTTCTTCTTCTTCTTCTTCTTCTTCTTCTTCTTCTTCTTCTTCTTCTTCTTCTTCTTCTTCTTCTTCTATTAGATATTTTCTTCATTTATATTTCAAATGCTATCCCCTTTCTTAGTTTCCTCTCCAAAAGTCCCCTATACCCTGCCCCTGCCATGCTCTGCAACCTACCTACTCCCGCTTCCTGGCCCTGGCGTTCTCCTGTACTGGGGCATATAATCTTAGCAAAATATCTTGTGCTTCGTATTCTAATAGGCAATGCCCATTTTGTTGCTGGGACTTACAGCTAGCTTTTTTTTTTTTTTTAAACTAGAGTAACCTTGTGTGTCTTTGAAGAATTGAAGACCAGAGCTGTTGTGTGACCACTGAACAAACACACTGCTACAGTATTTGAATCAGGAAGATTGTGGATTGGAAAACTTTCAAGTCAGCTGACACATTCCTCCCACACCCTCTTTCTCTTATGATATGCTAGCATGGAGCAGGGCTAAGAATTAGAATTTCAAACATTCCTCTTCTATTTTACATATAGAATGTGAGTCACCCAACAGATTACACTACAGTTCCTAGAGGCTCTTTAAAAGACCCCTCTGCCGTTCCTGTTAGAAGTCTCATTCTAATGAATAGGGGAAGGTGGGTCTTGGTAAGAATCCAAGGGTTTAGGCAAAGTTCTCCTTTTGATTTCTCCCCAATATTCTCCTCTGTTATTTTTTTCTGTCTCATATTGTCAATGTTTTAGAACTGGAAAATAACAGTGGATCACAAAGACAATATAAATGACCAATAATCTCATCACCATGTATTGATTTCTTTTGATTCACCAAGTAACCCAAGCTGTGAATATATTACACTTCAATTATATTATTAGTATTATCTATTCATCTATGAATGGCTTGAAAACACCAATGTAATTAATTATTTTTATCTCTTGTTCTAAAAATCTGCTTTGATGTGTTGTGATATCCTATGAACAGAAAGACTTTGATCAAAGGGTCAGTGGAGATGTGTCCTATTTGGGTTACACAGTCTGACCAAAGCAAGACAAGGCAGCAGGTCTCTGTGTAGGCTGACAGTTGAGCAGAGTGATCTTACCACTGATCCCAAACATCTATCGGATGAGAAGCAGCACCAGGTAGGGGCTTGTTGGGAGGACTCTAAATTTATAGAACCATCAGAGAGGGTCTCATCCATAAGTTCCCTGAGACTCTGGGCCAGAGGAGTGGAGAGAGTCCAAGCATCTTAGGGGTACAGTTCTGAAGGGGAGGGATCTGCAGAGTAGGGTACAGAGGACAACTTCAGTCTCAGATCCATTCCCCTGACTAAGACTTGCTCCATAATACAAATAACACACATGAAACCATGTGTGTACATATTGGATGTAGAAGTAGAGGTGATGCTGTATAGGGAAACAAGGGGGAAGTAAAGAGAGTGAGAAATGTGAAGATAGAAAGGGTAGAGTAGGGGGAATGCTCAGAGTACCTAATATTTGTGTAAAAGCAACTTTATGAAAATGTGCATGATGAATATATGCCAATTACAGAATTATTTTTAGAAGGATTCCGTGTTTCTATGTGTCCAGGACTGTCCTACTTTCAGGAGTATTTCATAAATTAAGTGATACTGCTCTTAAAATGAAGATAAAGAAACTGAGGCACAGAAACACCATGAAACATTTCTTATAGATGAAGGAAACACATGAGCAAGGTGAGGAGGAAACCTACCTCTCCTTCCCTAGGTTTCCCTAATCCAACCTTTCCAGGTAAATCTGTCTTCTTGAGATCTCACACAACAGTGCTGACTGTTCTTTGACCTTGACATTGATGCTCACATCCCTCACTTCATGAAAATACAACAGAAACCTCAGCTTTGCTTCTCTCATCTCCTTCCTATGAAAGGCAGGTCCCATCAGACTATGGCCAACAAGGCTTCTACAAAGCGTATAGTGGCACGAAGCACAGGCAATTAGCTGGGACCAGAGACGTCCTCTAAGGAACACTGCCTTTAACCTTCTCATTTATAGTGTCTGAGACTGAAAAGGATTAGGGAAGATCAGAACAGAAGTGAACCAGTACCACTGTTATAGCTTCAATATGCAGGCTCTCCCACAGGCTCATTTGCTTAAAGCTGTAGCCAAGTTAATGGCCCTGCTTTTTTTGAAGGTGATAGAAATTTTAGAAGGTGGGGCATAGCCAATACAAAGAGATCACTGAGGACTAGTCCCTTTCCCACACAATGATGAGAACTGCTCTGCCCCATCACATTCTCCCAACCATCATGATAGAGGGACACCTCTCAAACCAGGAAGCCAGAATAAATAATTCCTCCCATTGAGCTGTTTTTCCCAGGAGTTCCATACTGTATCGCCGAGTCTCACTAATTATCCCCCTTGATTGGCTCTGCTTGGTGACCCAATGACACTTCTCACACCACTCACATTTTCTGACATGCAGAATGCAGCCACTGACAATCAGCAGCGTTCTTTGCTCTTTTAATGTAATTGATGTAATAGCCTTTGAAATTCAGCAGAACCACTGTCACCAGATTCTCCCAGGAGACAGACAATTCTCAGCCACAATTACTAGAAGAACATTTTTTCCTTCTATGGTTTTCTGTTGGAGATTTAAGTTGGTTAAGCCCCAGACTACACCAGCTCCTAACCTGTATTTCTGCCGGTCTCTAGGAATAGCTCTCCACTTTTGGAGTACTTGTTGTTATTTATTATTCATTTGCTCATCAGCACATCACAAACGAGCATGCCCAGGAGGGCAAGAGATTGATGGCCAGCCTCCATTAGCTTTGGAGAACAAAGGTCCCTAGACCACGAGGGTAGTTCCATCGGTTCCTGCATCACATAACTGAATTACCCTCTCCCTGCATCACTTCATCTCTGCACCATGCTGGAAGCATGGCCTCCTGCATCCAAGGTACTTTTCTCACTGATCCACAATTCCAATAGAAAATGGAAATGCTGAGAAATCCACACACCAATCCAAGAAGATTGTGAACAGCACCATGGAATAATGTATAAAACATGGTTTGAAATTATCTTTGGGGATTGTGAGGGGTTTTGCCAACAGAATGAATACATATCAAAAGAGGATTTATTACAGTGGCTTACATAATAGTGTCTGTGTAGTACAACTATGACTGTATGCACACTGGAGAGGTTAAGAACCCCGTAGTATCCAGTCCATAAAGCAGTATGCCTCACAGGCCCTACCTGGCACTGATGTTTTTGAGGGTTACTAGTCCTCAAATCCTTGCTGGACCCCAAAGAAACTGGATATGGATGTCTGTAAAGGAATTCAGCAGGAGTAGTAGTGGCTGAAATACCAGCAACACAGCAGAGGCACTTACTAGCAAGAGATGAAGAAAGCAAGCAAAAAGCAACCACGTTTTTCTTGGGCCTCCTTCTTTCTAGACCATTGCTAGAACATGCTGCTCACTGTGGGTTGCCCTACCTCAACCAATCTTTTCAGGAAGAGCCACCCTGAAGAGTATCTCATAGTTGATTACAGACCACATTTATAGAGATTACCCAGCTCACCATAAAGTTCCCTGAAAGTCATTTCCTAGAGAAAGACAGGTAAACAGGCTGAGACATTAAAAACAATCAGCAATTTGAAGGTTTTTCTTCTTAAACAGCAGAGATGGATAGGTAGTTCAAACTCCATTTCTTATCAAGATAAAGATAGTAAAGTCTACTACATAAAACTAATGAGACAACTGAATGTTGGATTCTAAAAGAACTTTTATTTCTAAAATATCCTTTTTAGGGTTATTTTTATTTTATGTTTATGAGTATTTTGCTTTCATATGTGACTGTGAACTACATGTGCGCATGGTGTTCAGAGGTCAAGAAGGATTTGGATCCCCCAGAACTGGAAATGAGGATGCTTGTGAGCCACATGTGGGTGTTGGGAACCAAACTCAGATCATGTTCAAGAGCGGCAAGTGCACTTAACTATTGAGCACTTCTCCAGCGCCCTTCTTCTTCTTCTTCTTCTTCTTCTTCTTCTTCTTCTTCTTCTTCTTCTTCTTCTTCTTCTTCTTCTTCTTCTTCTTCTTCTTCCTCTTCCTCTTCCTCTTCCTCTTCCTCTTCCTCTTCTTCTTCTTCTTTCTCCTCCTCCTTCTTCTTTTCTCCTCCTCCTCCTCCTCTTCTTCTTCTTTGGTTTTTTTGAGACAGGGTTTCTCTGTGTAGTCCTGGCTGTCCTGGACCTCACTCTGTAGACCAGGCTGGCCTCGAACTAGTGCTGCAGGGAAGTATAGATGTAAGAGAACAAGCCCATTTTAGCTACTCTACAGACAAAAATTTTCACCCGTATCATGAATAAGTCTTGAATAAAATCACATAGCCCTTAAGTGAGCAAATTCTCAACTAATCCATAAATATGAAATAGTTTTCATTCTCTTTGTAGAGTGATATCTGACTAAAGTCTGCATGGTGTGATCAGTTTCTGTCTGTTAGGGCTTTTATGACTTGTCAATCATATCTCTGTTACTTATTTTCGCAAGTGTAGAAAACAGAAATCTCATATTTTGTCTTAAGTAGTTGTTATTCATTCTGTGGGCTTAGCTTATCACACTGCCAGGTGTGGCTTAACAAGTTCTCCATGCTGTATGTTGTCTGCACAATGGTAAAGGAAGAGAGAAGTGCCAGCAACAGTGGCAATGGCAAGGACAGCATCAGCAATGCCAGAAACAGAGCAGAGGCACTTGCCAGCAAGAGGTGAAGAAAGCAATCAAGCACGCATATTCACCCATGAGTCCAGGCATAGGTTTATAATCATTCAGTCCAATTGAATTCCTTTTGACAGCACTCAATGTAGTATACAGCTGTTTGTTAAATAATGACCTAGAGACCCCATAATGTAAACATCCCTGTTTCTTTTTCTTTACTTCTGTTACATATATTTATTTGTGTTTTTTCCCAATTTTATTAGACATTTTCTTCATTTATATTCCAAATGCTATCCCAAAAGTCCCCTATACCCTCCTCCATCCCCCACCCTGCTCCCCTAACCACCCACTCCCACATCTTGGCCATGGTGTTCCCCTGTACTGGGGCATATAAAGTTTGCATGACCAAGGGGCCTCTCTTCCCAATGATGGTCAACTAGGCCATCTTCTGCTACATATACAGCTAGAGACACAAGCTCTGGGGGTTCTGGTTAGTTCATATTGTTCTTCCACCTATAGTGTTAGAGACCCCTTCAGCTCTTTGGGTACTTTCTCTAGCTCCTACCTTGGGAACCCTGTGTTCCATCTAATAGCTGACTGTGAGCATCCACTTCTGTGTTTGCCAGGCTCTGGCATAGCCTCACATGAGACAGCTATATCAGGGCCCTTTCAGTAATATCTTGCTGGCGTATGCAATAGAGTCTGCGTTTGGTGGCTGATTGTGGGATGGATCCCCGGCTGTAGAACATCCCTGTTTCGTTTCTTAAAACAGACAAAATTATGTTATAAAGTATTATAATTTATAATATATTGTATAAGTATACTAATACATTATTAATATATAGCATATTCATATAATTTTAATTTATATAATATATAAATAATATATTACACTTATTAATTTATAAATATAAAGTATCATAATTTAAAGTACTACATTATAGTTATTTTTGTTTATTAAAGGAAAAAGTACAGATGTTAAATATAATATTCTGTACACAAGTTATTAGCAATGTCATTTTACTCAGAAATTTTCAGTCTACATTGTTTACCTCCAATAGTAGATAAATGTGGAGTTCCATGGCCCCTGTCAACGACAAAGATGTAAACAGTAGGCTATGTTCTGGGTACAATGAAAGCAGGCAAAGCCATCTCCAGTTCATTTCTTGGGACCCATTCATTATCAACATGGCTTCGCTTCAGAATCCCAGAAAGATCTTCACATACAGCTTCAAGAGTCACATCTCACACATCCCAGCTGAAATCTTGACAGTAAAACACGATATTGGAATGTCTTACAACTCTTGACTTGACTCCGTCATTTGTGGCCAGAACTGAAAAATACTATAAATTCATTGTGGAAATGAATTTCATGCCAGACTAAACTAAAATTTATTTAACAACAAAGTTATAGGTTATTTACCACCATTTCTCCTTTCATCAAATGTAATACATTGGGAAAGTAAGATAAGTGTTAGACAAATTAGTATTTTAAACTCAGCACTCCAACTATTTTTAAGCCCTACAATGTTTTGTTATTAATACAGCTTAAAGTCCAGAAAACTACTCTGCTTTGAAGGATATTCAATTCTCAAATGTTGCAAGAGCTCAGTTTGAACCAATCAAGTATGGTCAGGAATTTTATAAGTGAATTCATTGTAGACATCCAAGACTGACCAGTATGTGAGACAAGCTCTATCATGAGCTCAGCCTGAGGAAGAGTTCTGTCTTATTCTGTATTGACATTTTAGTTCCCGGGATAGAAGGCAATACAAACATTAATCACTGTATTAACCACTCCACCAAAACAGTGGACACAGTTAAATAATTTCCTCATACAAATGGGTTTAAGTCAAGTTGTGAAATTATATTAGCGAGTCTGTTCTGGAGATTGTTTGAGAAATACTATGGTTGCCGTGGATGCCTGCACGCTGATGCTGGTCTAGCATGGCAAGAGCATCTGGAACCGAGAAAACCACTTCAGTTGCTGTTACAAGGTTAACCTGAGCCCAGGGAGTACAGCGGTCAGATCTTGCAAGATGCTAGCTGTGAATTTGATATCTGCTTCACCTCCACGCAGAAGAAAGCAATCAGACCCTCTAGACAGTCCTGGAAGCCCTTGACCAGAAGTGGCTGCCAGTGGTCAAGACGTGGCACCTCAGTGAGTGACACAATGGGGCTCTAACTGGTTTCAATAAAGCAGAAACATGCTAAGCATGGTGACATCTTACAATGTCCCATTGCCTCCAATGGAGCCTGATCATCGCTTCTAAAGCAACATCAGCAAGGATGGCAGGTACATAGACATTACTGAGGACCAGCTCCTCTCCTGTGAGAGCCTGAAGGATGTGATTGCCAGAGCACTGCCCTTCTGGAATGAAGAAATTATACTCCAAATCAAGGTGGAGAAAGGGGTCTTGATTGCTGCCATTGCAACAACCCTTGGGGCATCATCAAGCATCTGGAGGCCATTTTGGAGCTGAACCTGCCAATGGGTACTCCTATCATCTATGAATAGGACAAGTATTGAAATCCATGCATCCCATGCAGTTTCTGGAAGATGAGGAGACCTTGAGTAAAGCCATGGAAGCTATGGCTGCACAGGATAAGGTGAAGAAGTGAAGGCCAGGAGGCAGACTCCTATCCCAAGAGGACCCTCCCTGTCTTTCATTGCCTCCTCTCTTTCACTGTCTGCATCCTGCTCCTGCTTCTTGACCCAACCATGTGGGTTTAGAACTTGACTGGGCATAACAACTGAATCCCTTTCCAGATCAGTATAGTAAAGGAGTGATGTACAATAAAAAAAAGCCAAACTGTGAAGGTGGACAAAGACTGAGATAGAATGAGAGATCTGGGGGATTAGTCATATCCCAGAGAAGTGACTGTGGCTTAGGCCACAGAGCAAGAGCAGGCCCAGAGTGTGGGTGCATTCTGAAAGTAAGTAACACTGATGGGCTCAAGATCTGCTGCTAGGAAGAGGGAAATAGCAAAGATGTCTAAGTCTCTAAAATCAGAGACCCCAGGAAGGCTGGATCTATGGCAATCATCACTTATAAGGGGGAGTGATGCCTGGAATCCTTCGTCACACTGGTGAGCACTTTAGGAAGCATGAGTCCGTTTAGAGGCCCTCAGCACACACGTCGTAACTGAGGGAATGAGCTAGATGTGGTCTTTGCAGTGGAGGTGTGGACAGGACAGTGCATCCCCAGGTTTTCTTTACACTTAGTGCTTCTTCTGAGGCACTAATACTACAGGTATATGGCATTAATATGAAATGTCCCCATATGTTTATATATTTGAAGTCTTAGTCCCTCGCTGGTAGCCTTCTTTGAGGATGATATGGTATCTTTATGAGGTTGCTACTTGGTAAAGGAAGTTTGTCATTGGAGGTAGGGCTTGATGATTTTTAGTCTTGCCCTACTTCCTGTTCTCTTTCTCTGTTTCTTGTGTATGGATGACACAATGTGATTAGCGAGCTTCCTGCTCCTTCAGTCATGCTGTGCCTTCCCTGCCATTGTGGACTCTAGACCTCTGGAACCCTAAGCCCAAATGAACTCTAAGTTGTTTTTTTGACATGTTTTATCTCAGCAACAGAGAGTAACTACTACAAAAGTATTTATGATAAATCTTGTAATTTCATGTACTCTTTATTAAATCATCACATATGCTACAAAATCTATGCATTTCTAGGGATGTCATTCCATATGTAGAATTTGTAACTGGAGGATTCACAATATGTAGACATATACTGCTTTGCTGAGACCTAGATATGAACATTATACTAAAATTTCATAGCTGCAGTACCTCGTTTCTAAGAATTCAGGTGGTGAAGACCTTTGGGAGATCAGATTCACCTTAGAGTTAATAATACACTGAGCACCTCCCTAGAGCCTTGGTGACATGGCCTGTCCTGCTGAGGGCTGGAGCAAAACAGAAGAGAAGAGGATGGAGTTGTTGTTTCTGCTCAGTTTGTGACATCTGTCTTCCTTTGGCATATAGGCCTTCAAACATGAACTGAATCACACTATCTGTTGTCATGGTTTTCAGGTTACACACAGCAGGGCAAGGGGCTTGTTGACCTTCATAAGTATGTGATCCAACTCAAATGAGAAATGATTCTTCATGTAAACAGGCAGATGGCCAGAAAACAGGTCACCTTAGCTGGAGAACACTCATCTAATACTCTAGAGTAGGGCCAATTTCTTACTGAACCCAATGGTGAAACACCTCTGCAACTCCATCAGCACATTCAAGTGAACCTTTTGAGTCTTTCCTCAGCACCAGTAACAAGTCTGGGCAAAGGGTCTGTGTTTACCTGCATTTGTGTATAAAAAGTAATCAAGAGCTTTCTTAAAGGTTCTTGTTCTTGGTAACTCACCGTGGAGCTCAGTTTTATTCTAGGTCAGAAAATTCTTTAGCTACTACCTTTTAGCAGTTCCCAAGAAATCCCAAACAACTCTCTCTGTGGCACCGGGAAAGCCCTGGGACTTGTTGTCTGATATGCATTTGTGGGTGCTACTCAGCAGTGTGTGATGCTTATTTGTGGATGTCTAACTCGCACTTTATTATCCATTCCCATAAAATGAACGACTTCCCAATATTCATGGCTTTGATCATAGACACAAAACATTAGGAGTACACAGATAAAAGATTTAGCCATTTCTCCGACAAATCACATCTAAAAAATATTGTTTTCATTGTATTTTCAATATATTCCAATGTCCTATAGTATATAATTGATAACCATAATTATTTTGACCGGTTCTAGTACTGTTTATGATACTGTGTGTTGCTTGGAAGTTATATAGAAAAGTTTACACCATCATTTCAAATAAATGAAAGAACCTGCTTAAAAATGAAACACATTGTCATTTGCTTATAGCAATTTGAAGGAGAGAACTAGGAATTTGTTATATTTTTAATGAAAATATGTGGAATATATTGCTGACTCTATAGATTACAGAAATAGTCTTTCTTTTTAAGTATTTGGTTGCTATGTTTTTTTTCCCCAACTCTGCCATATGTGAAGTCAAAATCACCTTACAATGAACTCATATTTGGTTCAGACTGACCTGCTGACAAGGTGAATTGATACTTTACCCTGTAAGTGAAAACACCCAGACTTACAGTTCTTTTCTGTAATAGCATCTACTCGCAAAAGTTGAGTTCAAGCCAGTCATAGAGGAGCTCCTCGAGTCTGTCAAGGGTATGGACCTTTTTATTCTCTATCCATTGTTAATCATTTCTCATCAAATTAAAGAAGGTTTAAATGCTTAAGCAGCACTGAGCAGTCTAAGGGAACAATATACTTCTGAATCTATCTCAGAATGATTTATATCTGTCCTCATGGTGACCTTACCCTTGAGCCCCACCACACTTTTGCCCACACCTGGTGGATGACTCCTCTCTCCTCAGGATCCAGCATGTCAACTCCAGTCTGTTCAGTCTGTTCTGTGATGTGTTTCCTCGGTGATAGATCCAGGGCCGTAGCATCCACAAACGGGTCAGTGAGAGACAACAGCAGACTGGTGTGCATGAGTGGACATCTGGCATGTAGTAAACGCATTTGGGAAGCTAATAAACCACTCCTTGTGAACGAGTCCTGAAATTGATTCTAATACGAGCAGTTGGTGGAGAAATTGGCTTTTAGGAAAGTCATTTAATGTCATAGAGAGTCCTTTCCCACAACCCAGTTAAACTGCTGAGCTGCTTTACAAAGAAAATCTAGCCTATTTTGATCTGGTAATTAACTGAGCTATTTAGCCTGGTGGAGGCTGAGCACCAGGTGTCGGTAGAACCGTTTCTCCATGGCATCATTACCATGATTCAAACCACAAGCTTACTAGCAGGGTTTACATTAATAACACCCTGGTTAAAGGGACAGAGTAGTTCCCAGGACTCCGCTTTAGGAGACAGACCTCTTATGGAGATAAACATGGAGAGTGCTGTACCTAACTGTGGGGTGTGAGAGGGGGACAGAGACTCTGTGACTCAGAACGTCATATCCTAGGGCCACCAAGGACATTAGCAAGTGTTAGAAAGGTGGCAGCACTATAAGACAAGGGCGGACAGTACTGAGGGCGACTCACTAATGCTTCTTCAGTGTCGTCTTCTTTCCTGTTTTGTTGTTTCTCAGAGTTGCACGGTCAGTGGGTAAACAGCAAGATATTATAAAAAAAGAAAAAGAAAAAGAAAGAAATGAGGTGACAACCATCAATCTTGGTGGCCATGAAACAAGGTAAAGTTTGGGAAAATGTTCTATTCCATACCCTTAGAAAGACCTTTGGAAAACAAGCATAAATTTTAGAATACGATGTACTTACATTTAAATATGATTTTTGTTACTTACGGGTTGAATGACATTAGACAAGCTATTTTCCTCAATAAGCCTGGCTTCCTTGTTTGAAAAAAAATGGGGGATTTTATTACTTGCCTAATTGGATGCTGTAAATAAAGAAAATAGCACACACTTGTGACAACTTCATAACCTCTTTATAGACATGTGTAAATATCTTTAACTCCCGAGTCTGAAGCTAAGAAGAAATGGACAAATCTAAACCTTCATCTAAAGACTGTGTAAACCTGCATCTGAAATGCAATCTTGCTATGACTGAATATACACATTCTAGAAAGTAGGTTTCATGACAGCCATCAGATAAACATTCTAATGGGAGTGCTTATTACAGGAGGCAAAGAAACACTGAGCCTGGAGCAAGGTTCACCGAGAATCCCTGGGCTGACAAACTTGTGTTTATCTGCTTGAATGTAAACAGGGCCAATGATATACTAAACGAGCTTATGATATCACAGGACAAGCTCTTGAAACTCAGCACAATAGAAGCTGCAAGAAACACCAGCACATGGCACAGAACAACTGCTGCCTGGCCACGAGCTCAGGGGATAGCACAGGGCTCTGCTCAGAACAAAGCAAAACTCAATCTTCCCTACACATTCCTTTATGGTTCCAGAGAGAACGACCTTGCTTAATACCTTGTCCTCCATAAAAGGAGGTCATCCTGCGGTCAGATCATAGAAACCCGTGCCCCCTGACACTGAGTCACCAATCTCTGAGGAGAAGTGGCAGAGCCTTGCCTGCAATTCATCCACTTAGCTGAAAGCTCTTGCCTTCCTGAGACTGCACACTGCAGTTCTAAATCCCTGTCCATGTTTCCTACCTAGTAAAGCTTAATGGAATTAGCGTGTTATATGGAACAGCATTCATCTTGTCTTTTAGTCATTTCTGAATGAATCCAAAGTGTTTTTAAAAAACAATTCATCAATGATTAAAATGCACTAGAATATATTTATGTTTGCTAATAGAATATGATGCATTGTTTATATCATTATAGGTCTTCCTAAGTAGAAGAACAAAAGATAGAGTAGATAGGTAGGTGAAAATAGATTGTATATAAATAGGTGATAGGTGGTTAGATAGAGGATAAGTAGATGCATGAATGCATGCATATCTACATATATATATAAACAAATATACATTTGCATATCTATATCTATATCTATATCTATCTATCTATCTATCTATCTATCTATATATATATATATATATATATATATATATGATGGGAGATAGATACAGAGATATTTAGGTAATAAATCAACATAAAACAGACAGACAGATGGATAGAGAGATGGATGGATGGATAGATAGATAGATAGATAGATGACCAAAATCTATAGTGATATAATTCTTTTCTTCAAAGATTGGGAATAATGAAGTATGTCTACTGACACTGTCTATGAAACACTGCCTTAGTGGCCTTAATTATCTAAGTGAACCAAATAAATAAATGAATATTGAAAAGACAGAGAAAGTACAAAATTGAAAACTGTCATTTTTCATAGATGGCATGATTGGCTAGAAAATGATCCCAAGAACCTACAAACATGTTTAGAGAACCAATGGCAAGATTTGAGTACAGTGTTAACATCTACTAATTAATGATAATTCTATGTGCTTGCATTAAAATTAGAAAATGAAATAAAAAGTAGCATCAGTGAAATAACACCCAAAACTTATCATTTATAAAATGGTACAAATTCATTCAAAATTTACATGCTGTGAGTACTATGGAAATATGAACACAAGCATGCCACGCCCCTGAAATATCTGCTTAAAAGTTTTATATATTAAAACTCCTTAAATACTATTCTGATAATTATAATTAAATCTCATCAAATGCGAAGCATTTGATTTCACGCCAGAAAGATGTGTGTTCATCCTACAATGAACCTGGAATAACACAGGAAGTTCGGAGGAATGACATGATATCAAATCTGCATGATAAGCCCTGACAATCAGCCAATGATAATAAGAATGAGTAAGCACATGAATGAACAGAAGAGGGCCACAGATGTAATGGCCTCCAGTTGTTTCCCCAAGAAGACACAATTCAGGTCAGATATTAATATGTTAGAAGAAGAAAGTGGACTGCCTTTAATATTCAAAACTGTGAGGTCCAAAAATTAATTCAGAATTTTTTTCTAATAAACAATGTGATTCTTAGCTAATAGAATATTTTCACATATAAGATTTAGACTCCTGGTCTCCCTGTGTAAAGGATCACTCAACACCTCACCTCCACATACAACTTAACTCTAGGCAGGGCCGATATCGGTGTGTAAAACCCAAACCCTGAAAATATGTAGTTGAAAGCAAAGAATAAATAACATTATTTGAACATATATTTAATTTTATGAATTAAATTAGAGTCAGTTTAGATTATAATAGATACATATAGTACCTAAAGTATGATTCACAAAAGGCAAATGAGGCCTGGAGAGTCGATGTCTCAGTGCTTAAGAGCACTGGCTGCTTTTCCAGAAGAGTGAAGTTCTCTTCTCAGCTCTCAGGTCAGGCAGCTCACAATCACCAGTAATTCCTTGACTCCTTTCACTGGATACCATGGGCATTCGCATAGACATGTGCAAACATGTGCACCCACATATAGTCCTTTAATGTAAAGTTTAAGTAAATTCTTATAAAAACCAGGAATGTCTACTCTTTAAAAGTAACCATTGAAAACTGACTAGGTGGCTGAAGAGATGGCTCACCTGTTAAGAGCACTGGTTGTTCTTCCAGCTCCGTTTCAAGCAACCATATCAGGCAGTTCACAAGTACCTAAAACTCTGGCTCCAGGGCCACTTCACTAACATCCTCAACAGAGTAATATGTCATGGATAATGCCATGTCTCCACTCCTCCAGTACCACTATGCTTGTGTGTTAGTGTGAAATGGCTCACCAGGCCAGTGAGCACTTCCCACACAGAGATAAGTCACATTCTCCTCTGCTTTTTTCTTTTCTTAAGCAGTGAGCTCTGGTTTGCTATTCATAGAAGTCAAATCTTGGTCTACTATTTCCACAGGTATACCATGACACATGCATTCCACCTTCCACAAGAGCACATGTACCCATGATCACACACACACACACACACACACACACACACACACACACACACACTCACACACACACACACACACACACACACACACACTACATAAGTAAAAGTAATAAAATGTTCTTAAGCACTCTACAAAGAAGACAGGAAGTGTCAACAACACAAACGGAAAATAAATAAAAAACAAACACAACATTCTATTATAATGTGAGAAAAATAAATAGATGTTTACTCATATCTAGAAATTGTGTTCATCTAATCATTCAAGATTTTGGGGAGTCTTTTCCTGTTTTGGACAGGATTGCAATGAATTTTGCTTTTAATCCTTTCAACTTGAGACCTTGCTGGTGTTGTACTGTGGGGACCTTTATCAAATATCTGCTAACGCACCAGGGACAAGTTCCATGACAGTCAAGAAGTGTCCTGTGTATACAGTGTCTTCAGCATCCTGGCTGACTTCAGATATTGTCTCTAATGAGTTTGCAACACAAACACCAAGCTATTTAGAACTGAAGCCCCACCCCTGTTTTCCAGATGGAGAGACATTCCAAAAACAACAACAACAACAACAACAACAAACACAAAAATGTATTTGGAAAGTTAATTTGTTTCTAAGTTTTTCAACTCCTCTTTACAACTGCACATGGGGACACAGCTGCACTTTTGCCAGGACCATTACAGTCATTTTCCCAATTGTCCTTCTCTTGCGCATGCCTTTACAACATGGACTCTGACAGTGGGGCATTGTGTCTTTGACTGGTGCATAGCATGGTGTCCCGCCAAATGGATCTATGTGTCCTTTACAAATAGTTAAAGATCGTCCCGTGAACGGTATCCTGCAAACAGCTGCCTTCCATGTCAAAGCTACGGGATCACTTTCAGGCTCTCCAGACAACAAGCCTCTATGTATCCTTTCTTTTCCTGGGATAGCCAGATAACACTTAAGTGGCACAAAGATTCCCTCCCGGGCTATATTACCTAGAGATGAATAAAACTCAATACATTATTGTAAACACTGAGATGTTCTGATTTTGACAGTGAGAGGGCTTCAAATGAAGAGCTGGAACATGTGATGGTAAAATGAGAGGTTGGCTGCAGTGAATGGAGAATCTCTCTGTAGAAATCCGCAAGCATTGTGTGAGAGGGGGATGCCTTCGTGATACAAAAGACTTGCCCTGGGAGTCTCCTCAGATCTCAAGACAAAAATCATTGCTATCAGGCCATTCTCTGGCACAATGTACCTGGCCACTTTCATACCCACAAGCCAAAATGGGCAATGTCTTTAAAATCAGTTTATTGTGGACCTGTATCTATATAACCCCAAAGCTTTGTGACTGCTTGCCAAACCTCATATACTGTTTGGCTTCTCCTCCTATTGCATCTACACTCAATACCCTTTTCATTTGTTTCAATGACGAGGGGCTGATCTACCTGCTATCTGTCTGTGATGTCCCAGACAGATTCTTAGTGTGCTAATGCCATGGTATGCATTGACAATATCAGCACTCAGGAGGCTAAGGCAGGAAGCTAAGTGCAAATCTGAGGCCAAACAGTCTACCCATGTACAAACCAGATATATCTAAACAATAAGACCATATCAATACCTCCTCCCCAAATTGAGATTATGAATGTGACAGAGACTATCATTCCTCATTTTCAGCTGCATTGAACTCTTCCTTGCTGTATGCTTAGCTCCATCCCTGACTTTAGTCTTGAACTTATCAGTCACCCTGAAAGTTTTCAGCCATCTATACTTAATTTGGAATGCTACAGATTGAATCAAAGCCCCCTGTGCATGATAGACAAGCAGCTTGCACCAGGTTTTCCCTAGCCCCTTAATTTATATATTTATAAAACTATAATAACCTCCATTGAGATAAGAGCACAAATATAATGATATTTTATGTTAATTCACAAACACAATTTTTGTAAACATTGAAATGTTCTGATTTTGGCAATAGGAGGGCTTCGAAATGAAGCGTGAAGCATGCGATGCTTATTTTCCACAGTGACTACCATGTCAATGAGAAACTCAATGAATTTGGAATCCACAACAAAGGATCATTCTGGTTCTCAGGACTTGAAGACAATTAGTGCTCATATAGCTCAGTGATCAAGTAGGAAATGGCTAAAGAAAGCTTAGGACACGCAAAGGACTGAAGCTGATGACCAAAGGGTATCAAGCTGAGTGTTCCCCTGCTGCCTTCAGCCCACAGAGGGCATGTGGGTCAGAGGCATGTAAAAGATAAAGTCTGGTATAGCATGTTGGTCATATTCATATATGTAAGCTGTGTTAGTCAGGGTTCTCTGGAGGAGCACAACTAAGAGGATGTATTTAAAAGGAAGCTATTAGACTAGCTCATACAATATGGTTTGGTAGTTCAGCAATGAATGTCTCACACTGGACAGAGTAAGAATCTGCTAACATTTCTGCCTATGAGACTAAATGGCTCATCAGTGCCAACCTGACACTAAAGAGTTGCAGAGTTCCTAGAGAGATCCACTGGTCTTTGTACTGCACTGGAAGGACTAAAAAGATGGATTCTGATAATAGCAAAGAACTGTTGCAGCACCAGCTCCAACAAAAGAGCAGAGGAAACTGTCAGCAAGATGGCAACATGATGTGGCAAAAAGCAAAACCTCTTTCCCCAGATCTCTTTTCAACTGAGATGACACTGCAAGATGTCTGGCAGGTGCCACTCACATTTAAGGTGAGGCTTCCTCTTCCAACAACCTAACCATAGGCATGGACAGCTGCTTGCCTCTTAGTTGATTCTAATTATAATTCCAGTTAAGTTGACAACACATTTTTTTTCAACTTTTATTAGATATTTTCTTCATTTACATTTCAAGTGTTATCCAGAAAGTTCCCTATATCCTCCCCCCTCCCGGCCCTGCTACCCTACCCACCCGCTCCCACCCCCTGGCCCCGGCGTTCCCCTGTATTGGGGCATATAAAGTCTGCATAACCAAGGGGCCTCTCTTCCCACTGATGGCCAANGATCTTCTGGTAATACTATGCCCAATTTTCTGAGGAACCGCCAGAATGATTTCCAGAGTGGTTGAACCAGCTTGCATTCCCACCAACAATGGAGGAGTGTTCCCCTTTCTCCACATCCACGCCAGCATCTGTTGTCACCTGAATTTTTGATCTTAGCCATTCTTACTGGTGTGAGGTGGAATCTCAGGGTTGTTTTGATTTGCATTTCTCTGATGATTAAGGATGTTGAACCTTTTTTCAGGTGCTTCTCAGCCATTCGGTATTCCTCAGTTGAGAATTCTTTGTTTAACTCTGTGCCCCACTTTTTAATGGGGATATTTGATTTTCTGGTGTCCACCGTCTTGAGTTCTTTATATATATTGGATATCAGTCCCCTATATGATTTAGGATTGGTGAAGATCCTTTCCCAGTCCGTTGGTGGCCCTTTTGTCCTGTTGACAATATCTTTTGTCTTACAGAAGCTTTGCAACTTTATGAGGTCCCATTTAGTTGACAACACATTTAACCAGCACATTGCCAAGGAGAAATATGCAGTAAAGTGAGGTCCTGGAGGAGAGAGTGCTGGCCCATAGGACAATGTCACTCAAACTGTGACAACTCTGAGTAACAGATGGATGTCTAATGAATGCTATACACACTCTACCACTGACATGTGGCACCAGAAGTCCAAAGTAATAAATCCAAAACAAATCATTGTTCTCTTGCAAAGCTTCTGTAAGGCAAAAGACACTGTCAATAAGACAAAAAGGCCACCAACAGATTGGGAAAGGACTTTTACCAATCCTAACTCTGATAGGGGACTAATATCCAATATATACAAAGAGCTCAAGAAGCTGGACTCCAGAAAATCAAATAACCCCATTAAAATGGGATACAGAGCTAAACAAAGAAGCGAGGAATAATGAATGGCTGAGAAGCACCTGAAAAAATGTTCAACATCCTTAATCATCAGGGAAATGTAAATCAAAACAACCTTGAGATTCCACCTCACTCCAGTCAGAATGGCTAAGATCAAAAATTTAGGTGACAGCAGATGCTGGCAAGGATGTGGAGAAAGAGGAACACTCCTCCGTTGTTGATGGGATTGCAAGCTGGTACAACCCCTCTGGAAATCAGTCTGGCGGTTTCTCAGAAAATTGGAAATAGTACTACCAGAGGATCCAGCAATACCTCTCTTGGGCATATACCCAGAAGATGGTAATAAGGACACATGCTCCACTATGTTCATAGCAGCCTTATTTATAATAGCCAGAATCTGGAAAGAACCCAGATGTTCCTCAACAGAGGAATGGATACAGAAAATGTGGTACATTTACACAATGGAGTACAACTCTGCTATTAAAAACAATGAATTTATGAAATTCTTGGGCAAATGGATGTATCTGGAGGATATCATCCTTAGTGAGGTAACCCAATCACAAAAGAAGTCATTGGGTATGCACTCACTGATAAATGGATATTAGCCCAGAAACTTAGAATATCCAAGATACAATTTGCAAAACACAAGAACATCAAGAAGGAAGACCAGCTCGTGGATACTTCATTCCTCCTTAGAATAGGGAACAAAATACCCATTGAAGGAGTTACAGAGACAAAGTTTGGAGCTAAGACGAAAGGATGGACCATCCAGAGACTACCCAACCTGGGGATCCATCCCATAATCAGTCACCAAACCCAGATACTACTGCATATGCTAGCAAGATTTTACTGAAAGGACCCTGATATAGCTATCTCGTGTGAGGCTATGCCAGTGCCTGGCAAATACAGAAGTAGATGCTCTCAGTAATCTTTAGGATGGAACACAGGGCCCCCAATGGAGGAGCTTGAGAAAGTACCCCAGGAGCTGAAGGGGTCTACAACCTTATAAGTGGAACAACAATATGAACTAACCAGTACCTCCAGAGCTTGTGTCTCTAGCTGTATATGTAGCAGAAGATGGCCTAGTAAGCCATCATTGGGAAGAGAGGCCCCTTGGTATTGCAAACTTTATATGTCCCAGAACAGGGGAACACCAGGGGCAAGAAGTAGGAGTGGATGGGTAGGAGAGCAGGGCACGGGGGAGGGTATAGGGAACTTTCAGGATAACATTTGAAATGTAAATAAAGAAAATATCTAATAAAAAAAATCATTTTTCTCTAAACTTTAGTTGTCTTCAGCCCTTTGTTTTAGTCAAGAAGAGCTGACTGAGATGTGAGTAAACTGGAATGGGAAATGACAGGATAATTTAAATTCTTTTTAATTAAAAAAAAACCTTTAAAAAATTCCTGTGGGGAAAGAAATGTGATCACTTCTCTAGGTTGCACACATAGAAACAAATGTCCTTAGCCTCAGAAAAATAACAGGAAATGTTCTCTGGGATGTTTTGGAGTCATTTCAGAAAGTAGTTTATTTTACTCTTTGACAATCACGTATAGACTGTATCTTGATTATAGTCATCCACAGCTCTTCCTTCTCACTCCCTTTAGATGGCCCCATCTACCTACCTTCCTCCCACCTTCCTATCTTACTCATTTTTATACTCTAGTGAGTGCAAGCAATGCTAACCATGAACGTATACATGCATATACATATGCACAAAGGTGAGGCAGCTCACAGTCATTTTGAAGCACCCACTTTTAGGCCTAGATTTTTCAAAGTCTACTTTAAGAAGGGTTCTGAAATGTTTTAATGCCTGAGCCTGCCATTACAGTCAATTCAGGAACTATAACTGGGGCAGTGAGGATGATTATCAGAAAGACAGAAAGAAGATGCAAGAGACAGAATCTGGGAGGACTGCTGGTTAATACCATGCCTGCTAGCAAGTCTGTTTTCTCAGTGCCCTATAAAGGCAAGCAACACAAAGCATGACCAAGAAGTTAAACAATGACTACAAATGCTTATGTGGCCAGTTTATGGTACACAATATTGATGTTTGACTAAGGCCATTTTCTTCAGGCTAGGAGTCCCTCAAGGACATATGTAAGTGGAGGAACTTTGCAGGGCACAATGAACATCTTAAAAAAAATATAAACTAAACAGTACCCCCCAGAGCTTGTGTCTCTAGCTGCTTAGGTAGCAGAAGATGGCCTAGTTGGCCATCATTGGGAAGAGAGGCCCCTTGGTCTTGCAAACTTTATATGCCCCAGTACAGGGGAACGCCAGGTCCCAGAAGTGGGAGTGGGTGGGTAGTGGAGCAGGGTAGGGGGAGGGTATAGGAAACTTTCAGGATAGCATTTGAAATGTAAACAAAGAAAAATATAATAATAATAATAATAATAATAATAATAATAATAATAAACAATGGCTGATGTCGGCAGACTCTTTTATGATTCCTCACAAGCAAGATGTCAGCCAAAGTTAACTTCAGAAGTGTTTTCCACACTGCAACCTTCCTTCTAGCTCACCATCCACTAGCAGTAGTGGAATAGGAAATGTCAATAGGCAAAAGTAAGCTGTGAACCTATTTAGAAATAGTTCTTTTGCACAATTCCAGTGTTTGTTTGCAGCATATCAGCAGGTCAGTTCACACAAATCAGCAATAGTAGTTCAATCCAGAAGAAACTGTGAGGCTCGGCCAATCAGCCTGGGTTTGCAAAAATGGCAACCTACCAGACTATCCCATGAAATTCTTTGGTGCCTTTCTCTCTATGAATTCACAACAAAAATGATCAGTGAAGAATGCAAGACCAACTCTATGGTGTCGTAGTAGTCGTTTCTGGTCTCTGGCGTTTCGGGTTACTTCTGGTCGTTTCCCACCGTTCCGTTTGTTTACGGTGTGTCACAACAGGTGAGAGACAACTCAATATGAATATAGGAAAGGTTTATAGTACACAGGAGAGTTCGAGGACAAGGTCATTTTGTAGTGTACGGGGAAAAGGTCCGTCGAAGGTAAAAAACACCATGTGTCTGTTCTCAGCAAAGTGTCTTCCCATGCGTCTGCTTCAGCAAGGCATCCTCTCATGTGAGAGTTTTCCAGAAAAATATCCCTTGACACAACTGAGTCTCCCAAGAAACCAGAAATTTCCACTTCACACACTTGCACCTATTTATAGCTTTGGGGACCAATCTGAATTGGTTGAAACTGAAGCATTTGAGTTCTTAAAGGGGCCAAAAGGAGTGAAAAACTAACTCCGCTCTCTGCTCTGAAGTTGTAAATCCTCAAGTGTTAAATGGTTGTAACATCATCATCTAGCTACAGAAACTACCTGTGGTGGGTGGGGACAACTGCCATGTGTCCTTAAAAAGTGATAGATTATAAAAGTCATGTTGGGGTGGAGAGCAAGAGAAAGAGAGATTGGTATGGCATGGCTTGTAGGCAGTGAGAAGTGGATCCAGCACTCTTCATGAGAACAGCAATACACTATCAGTGATGACAGGTTCTATCTTGGAACAAACATTGTGTCAGACATACCAAATGCCTGTCATGTCATCTGTAAACTTCTTCACATGCCTCAGCTGCTCACACGATCTGGCACATTATCTGTAGACTGATGAGGTGAAAACTGGCACAGAGTGGGAATCTAAGAGTATACTCTCAGAAAAAGTCTGCACCTGTCTAATTGGCCACTGCAAGAAAACACCATAGCGTGGGGAGCTTAAACCATGACATCAATTTTCTCATTTCTCTAGGGACTAGAGGCCCAAGAACAAGGTATCAGAAGCAGGTCACCTTGTTTCCATGTCCCTCAGTGGCCCAAACCCTGTGTATAAGCTTTCCTGGTATCCCTCCCTGTGTGTTCAAGTTTCTCCCTTTGATAAGTACAATAGTTTCATTGGATTAAGACTCAACATAATGGTTGCTTAAATGCCCTGTGTCTGGATACACTTATAAGCTCTTTGCTTATAGGTGTTAGGGCTTCAGTGGGTGGATTTGTTGGGAATATAGTTTAAGCCAGCAAAGAGCTCAAGGTGAAATTATGTTTTTCTCTGAAAATATGACACAAGTGTTTTTGCTATGATGTCTGGACCCAACTGCTACAGGCAGGAACATAGCTGAAGAGTGGTGAGGTGTGCACAGACAGCCTGGTCCCCGGGTCTAGCACAGGCCTTGAACCCCAGTGACCTGATGACTGATGACTTTCACCTGCATGGGACAGCAGCTGTTCAGCCATGCCTCCTGGGGCCCTGGCACCTGTAGCAGCTACAGTCTTCCACAGCTCCCTGCAGAGAGGTGTGTGGCCATCAGTCATGTAGGCAATGCCCCAAGCTCCTGGTATTCTGTCTGGACTCCACCTTCAAAGTTACCTGGCAACCGCCAGGTATGTTCTTTCCCACAGTTACCTGGCAACAGCAAGGTAGGTGGGGCCCACTATAAAAGGGGCTGTTTGCCCCCTCCTCTCTCTCTTTCATCTTATTCTCTTGCTCTTACTCTTTCTCCCTTGCTCCTCCTCTCTCCGACTTCCTTTCCCAGCCTCTCAGCATGGCCCTATTCTCTCCTTCTCTCTGCCTTTCTACAATAAATATCTTAAAACCATGGACTGCCTCTTTTCATTGGATTCACTGTGCTCGGGCAATGGAGCAGGTCTCCCTCTAACAAGCCACACATCTAACCTCCCACAGGAATCCTCCCTGTTCTGCAGCCACAGCTGCCACCCAAGCCAGCCACCAAACAAGACAAGGACTCTCTTCTCCGTTGTAACCAGCCAGAACTCTCTCTCCCTGCCCTTTTCCCTTCGCCCGCGGACCAGAGTCCACCCAAGGGTCCCCACTCTTTTCTCAGCTCTTCTCTGATATCCAGTGGCATCTGTGGTGTCCACGACTGAGAACTTGATGTCTCTGGCCACCGTGTGGCCCAGGGACCCCAGAACCGGCTCTTCCACAGTGCCCAGCGGTGTCTGTGGTGCCCGAGAATCTGAGCCCAATTTCAGCAGGTCCATGAGGACCCCAGACTGCGCCTTTCCCATGGGGTTCTTTTCACAGCCTTATGCCTGCCCAGCAGTGGCCATGGGGTGTGCAAACTTCCCATGTCTTCGCCTAGCAGCCTGAGCTCAAAGCAGACACAGGACCCACTTTTTGACCTTCATGATTTATAAGTAGCAAGTTCCCAGGTTACTGTCTATCAGCATGTTACATGAGAGAAGCAGGCAACACTTTAGTGGAAAACAGATTATTATCATAATTAAACATGCTTCGCCTGAACACCATGCAGCGTTTTAGTTTAAAATGTACCGAGCTGAGATAGATTAATCGTGTGTTTGCTGCACAAACATGAGGGCCTGGGTTCAAATCTATATAAACCACATAAGGCCACGTGCATTGGTACATCTCTCTAATTCTAGAGAGGAAATATAAATTTAATATTAATATAAGTAATGATAAAAATTACAATAACTTTGAGCAAGTAGGACTGGCCCAAATGTTGGTGGAGAGCCTTTGGATTAAGTAAACCTAAACTCTTCAATTTGACTGGCTCCAAACTCAGGCTAAACTGTCAATAAGAAGCATTTGGAGCCCAAATCTTAGATTTGCATCCTCTTTTCAATATACAGACCACTATCTTTCTCTTTTTCCTCATGGAAGTTTGTGGGATGAAGCCTTTTACTCTCTGTGAACCCGTGAGGGGTGAGGTCTTTTGCTCTCCATAGGCTTCTCAGATTCAAGGACGTAGCATTAAGACACATGAAACAAGAGGCTCAATAACTTGGATATCTCTGGTTAGTGATGTTCTAGAGATCCCTATACATATAGTAGTATTTCTGTTGAGAATCACATGCCTAGATTAAAAATGAAAGAGTGTGTCTCCTGGTCACCACTTACAGGTCACAGTAGCCACATTTTGTATAATATTAAAGATATAAGACCGGACTAGAAAAACCTCAGAATTTCAGAGAAGATCCCAGGTCCCACGATCTCTGAACAGCACTCTACTTAACCACATAATAACAAACTCTTCATTGTTGGTATGACAACAGCCCCATCTTCCCCACTTGAAGCCTACTTCTTCCTTCAGAAGGAAGTGTTTACTTGATGTCTACTGGGAAGCTATAATTTTTTAAACTATGTCGCTTTAAGGAAAATGAATTAGACTCTACCATACCTTTCATAAAATTAAGGTGTATGAGTCCATGCTATCAAAAAACTTATTTAAGCTTTCCTCTCGTGGTAGCCAAACATGTCCCTACCATAAGATTTGATCTCCCTTTTAATAGTGTAGTAAGATCTACTTCGAGCTAACGGAGTTTACCAACACTGCCTTGTGAACAGTTCTTGCAGAAACAGGTATTGTAATATCTTCAAATTGAGTGTCTATAGTTCTTTTTTTTTNGCCAGACTGATTTCCAGAGTGGTTGAACCAGCTTGCATTCCCACCAACAATGGAGGAGTGTTCCCCTTTCTCCACATCCACGCCAGCATCTGCTGTCACCTGAATTTTTGATCTTAGCCATTCTTACTGGTGTGAGGTGGAATCTCAGGGTTGTTTTGATCTGCATTTCCCTGATGATTAAGGATGTTGAACATTTTTTTCAAGTGCTTCTCAGCCATTCGGTATGTTCTATAAACGATTATTTATAATAGTGGTAATGGACTCAACAGTTAGCTCATCTGTTTCTTCTCTCTAAAGTCTCATCAATACGAGGTGTGTATCCCTGGGAGGGAACTCTTCTTGCTAGTAATCGTAGTTCATGTTCTCATTTGTTAATTTTAAATGCAACTTGTTAAAACCTAGATTCACTTGAGACCATCTTTTGAGAAATAGCTTATATCAGGCTAGCCTGAGAGTTTGTCATGAGGGATTGTGCTGATTTTAATTTATGTAAGAAGACCCAGCCCATAGTGGCTGACACCATTCCTATTTGCGCAGGGTAGAGTGGGGCTGAGCTCTGTAAATCAGGAGAGAGCTAAATCGAAGAAAGCTAGCAAGCAAAGTGGCTGCATTCATTTTTCTGTTTTTGACTATGAATGTAAAGTTAGTAGTTAATTGAGTTTCTGACTTGATTTCCTCTCAATGAAAATCCTCCAAAAATTGGGATTGTAAGCATGATAAACTCTTCTTCATTTACATCATTTTTGGCCATAGTGTTCGATCATACCAACAATACTATATACCTCCTTCTAATATTGGGGCCTCCCAAAGTTTCTGTGTGTTTGTTCCCATCTAATGTTAGGTCTAGATGTTTACCTACTTACCCACTTTCTCTAACAAGTTCTCCTGGGAAGAACTAAATCTGTTCACAAGCAAACACTAATTCAAGAAGACCTTTGTAATACCTTTTCCACCAAAAGGAAAATGCCAAAATGAAAGCAGAATGAACCATAAACAGAGCAGTATGGAAATGTTTCTACAATGTGGAGGGAATATATAGTCTTGCAACTTACAACAATAAAACGCTTACCTACATGAGGTTAAGAACTAAAATAAAATATGTAAGTCATCAAATAGAAAATAGGTAATTTTACATAACACATAATGTGTAAAAAAAAAAGTAAAATTAAAAATGAGATTAACATAGTATTGAGTAGATGGGTCAATGGGTAGTGTTTTCAATGAGAGTGTCTCCTGTAGGCACCAACATTTGAACACTTGGTTCCCAGTTAGTAGAGCTGTTTGGAAGATGTACTTGCTGGAAGAAGGGCATTATGGTAGTATACTATTTGAGATTTTAGAGCCTTTCACCGCTTCCTGTTAATGCTCTCTGCTTTATCCTCAGCTTCCTGCTCTTGCTGCCATGCCTTCTGTTTGCTGCTGTGCCTCCCCACTACAGTGGACTCTGGAACAATAAGCCCAAATTTCCTTAAGTTGCTTTTGTCTGTGGAGTTTCATGACAGTAGAAAAATAACTAGACAGGGGCTTACTGCATGAGAGTGAGGGTCTAAGTTTGAATCCTCAGGATGCACCTTAAGCTGGTTGTGGTAGCATACATCTGTGATCTCAGTGGTCTTATACAAGATGGAAGTCAAAAGCTTAGGACAGCCATCCTGGTGTCCTCAATAGCAATCAACAAAGATAGATGGGTCTAAGGAGAAAGCGGTGTGGTCTGTTGACCTTTTCTTTTTTCTTAGTGACAGTGTGTGCTCTGCCACTGTGATTGACCACTGACAGTAGACTCTTCAACATTCCAATGTAGATTTAATATTACCGACTCTATAGGGAGGTTCAGGCCTTCAGACAAGTCTTTTGAGGCACCAAGTTAATGGACTGAGGAGCAACTTAGCTCTCAACCTCTCTAACCCAGTATATAGCAATCCCTCGCTGGAGTTCTTAATCCCTATCCTGCAAGTCAACCAAAGAATCCATCTTTTATGACATCAATACATTCTATTGGTTTTGTGCTTCTAGAAAACCACACAGTACAAGTACTTTGTGCTCACCAATGAAGAGAAGACCAAAGAGTAAGAATGCATGAGTTTGAACTTGAAAGGAAGCAAAAGCTAGTAAAAGAGCATTGCAACTAAAAATTGCAATTGAAAACTGAAAAGGAACTCAAACCTTGGTATTCTACTCCTCGAAGCAAGATAGAGACAGTTAAACCCATAGTTTTCAATCTGAACTCACCATTTCATTTACAAGTGATAAGACAGGGATGGTACTCAGTGACTGATAACTTGTGACAAAACTTAGCCCAAGGCTGAACCATCAACACCACAATTTTATTAAAATAGCCAAGACACCAATGTTTGTCATATCTCTACCCAATCTCCTCTATGCTGTTTGATGTTTACACAAATGTGCCTTGATACAGATCGGTGTCAGAAAGGATGCCTGACAGTTTGAGCATCTGGGACTAATGAGCTATCAGCAAACACTTGGCTTATGCGTGACCAATCTGTTTCTGAGTACTTAGAGTATTGACTGTATCAATAGAGATAGACTGTGATGGAAAACATTCACTGTCATTCCCACAACACCCTTGGATGCTTAGGTCAGGAAGAAAGGAGACCACAACATTAAGGATGGGTGAAGCTTAGAGAGATACCAACCAGTGCTGGAGTTTTTAATCTAAGTTAAAATGTGTAAGACATAGCGAAAGTAGCATGGTTAATTTTATATGACTGCTTTAAAACATAACCAAATGACAAGGTAAGTGATATTTAGACACAATTTTATAGTGCTAAAGAGGTAAGAAACTGGCCTTCCGGTCTCTGTTTGCACCCAGAGCTGACACTATGCCACGGTGTTCCTACCCAGATACCACCAGGAGAACCTCCCAAGAATACAGTCAAGCCTGTAAGCGCACTTCAAGAGTAAGACCACTACTTCATCTCAGAGGGACCCACCTGGAACGCTCAGAACACAGGAACTGAGAACAGGAGCCTTCCTGTTTCCTTCTGGTCCAGGAACTGATCCTCAGAGCCCAGAGTTGATCTTGTGCCACATCGATCCATGACCAAATACAGCCAGGAGAGAGCTGCTCTCCCAGGAGTGCCAACACACCAGTGAGCACAGAGAAGACTACAACTTCTTTTTAAATTCCTGGCTCAAGAGGGACCCTCCCAGAGCCACCAGGACACAGGAATCCAGGATAAGCTGGGGACAGGATACTTCTGGTTTCTGTCTGCACCCAGAAGCTGACCCTGTGCCAGAACTCTCCCTGAGAGAACTGGTCTCCCAGGAGTACTGACATCCAGGCTTGAAGGAGAGAAAAGCCACAGTCAGAGAAAATAATAGCAATGAACACCAGAGCTAACCAGAGGCAAGGGCAAGAATATAAGCAACAGAAACCAAGGCTACTTATGTACAAAATCCCTTAAAGAATTACAGGAAAACATAACCAAACAGGTGAAGGAATTGAACAAAACCATCCAGGATCTAAAATTGGAAATAGAAACAATAAAGAAATTACAAATGGAAGAAACCAGGGAAATAGAACACCTAGGGAAGAGACCTGGATGCAAGCATCGCCAACAGAATACAAGAGATGGAAGAGAGAATCTCAGGTGCAGAAGATACCATAGAAATCACTGACATAACAGTTAAAGAAAATGAAGAATGCAAAACTCCTAACCCAAGACATCCAGGAAACCTAGGGCTCAATGAGGGCCAGTAAATATCTTCAACAAAATTATAGAAGAAACGATAGAACTTCTCTAACCTAAAGAAAGGGATGCCCATGAACATACAAGAAGCCTACAGAATCCCAAATGGATTGGATCATAAAAGATACTGCTGTCACATAATAGTCAAAACGCCAAATGCACAAAACAAAGACAGAATATTAAAAGCAGTAAGGGAAAAAGGTCAAGTAACATATAAAGGCAGACCTATCAGAATTACACCAGACTGCTCACCAAAGATTATGAAAGCTGAAAGTTCCTGAGCAGATCTCATACAGATCCTAAGAGAACACAAATGCCAGCCCAGACTACTATACCCAGGAAAACTCTCAATTACCATAGATGGAGAAACCAAGGTATTCCATGACAAAACCAAATTTACACAATATCTTTCCACAAATCCAGCCTTACAAAAGATAACAGATGGAAAATGCCAAAACAAGGAGGGAAACTACATGCTCAAAAAGCAAGAAAGTAATCTTCTTTCAAGTAACCAAAAGAAAATAGCCACACAAACAAAAAAATAAAATAAAAAATAAGAGAAAGCAACAATCACTATTCCTTTATATCTCTTAACATCAATGGACTCAATTCCCCAATAAAAAGACATAGACTAACAGACTGGATATATAAACAGGATCCAACGTTTTGCTGTATACAGAAAACACACCTCAGTGTCAAAGACAAATACTATGTCAGAGTAAAGGGCTGGAAAACAATTTTCCAAGCAAATGGTCTCAGGAAATAAGCTGGAGTAGCCATTCTAATATCAGACAAAATAGACTTTCAACCAAAAGTTAACAAAAATGATAAGGAAATCATACTCATCAAATGAAAAATTTATCAACAAGAACTCTCAATTCCGACCATCTATGCTATAAATGCAAGGGCACCCACATTCATAAAAGAAACTTCACTAAAACTGAAAGAACACATTGCACCTTACACAATAATAGTGGAGGACTTCAACCCACTGCTCTCAACAATGGACATATCATACAAACACAAACTAAACACAGACACAGTGAAACTAAAAGAAGTTCTGGACCAAATGGATTTAACAGATATTTATAGAACAAATCATCCTAAAGCAAAAGGACATACTTCTTCTCAGCACCTCCTGGCTCCTTCTCCAAAACTCATCATATAATTGGTCATAAAACAAACCTCAACAGTTATAAGACAATTGAAATAATCTCATACATTCTATCAGATAACCATGGATTAAAACTGGTCTCCAATAGTAACAAAAACAAGTGAAAGTCCACATATACATGGAAGGTGAACAACACTCTACTCAATAATAGCTTGGTCAAGAAAGAAATTAAAGACTTTTTAGAATTTAATGAAAATGAAGGTACAACTTACCCAAATTTATGGGACACAATGAAAGCAGTGCTAAGAGGAAAACACATAGCTCTGAGTGCTTGCAAAAAGAAACTAGAGAGAGCATACACTAGCAGCTTAACAGCCCACCTGAAAGCTCTAGAACAAAAAGAAGCAAATACACCCAAGAGGAGTAGATGGCAAGAAATAATCAAACTAAGGGCTGAAATCAACTACAAAGAAAAAGAACTATACTAAGACTCAACAAAATCAGGAGCTCGTTCTTTGAGAAGATCAAAAAAATAGATTAGCCCTTAGCAAGACTAACCAGAGGGCACAGAGTCAGTATTCAAATTAACAAAATTAAAAATGAAAAGGGAGATACAATAGAAATGGAGGAAGTTTAAAGAATTATTAGATCTTATTGCAAAAGTCTGTACTCAACAAAACTGGAAAACCCAGATGAAATGCACAATTTTTCTAGAAAGATACCAAATACCCAAATACCAAAGTTAAATAAGGATCAGCTAAACCATCCAAACAGTCCGATAACCCCTCATAAAATAGAAGCAGTTATTAAAAGTCTCCTAAAGAAAAAAAGCCCAGGACCAGATGGGTTTAGTACAGAATTCTATAAGACATTTAAAGAAGACCTAATACCAATACTCTTCAAACTATTCCACAAAACAGAAACAGAAGGAACATTACCCAATTGGTTTTGAAGCCACAGTTATTGATACCTATACCTCACAAAGACTCAACAAAGAAAGAGAACTTCAGACCAATTTCTCTTAAGAATATAGATGCAAAAATACTCAATAAACTTCTTGAAAACTGAATCTGAGAACACATCAAAATAATCATCCATCATGATCAAGTAGACTTCATCCCATGGATGCAGGAATGGTTCAATATAGTGAAATCCATCAATATAATCCACTACATAAACAAACTCAAAGAAAAACACACATGATCATTTCATTAGATACTGAAAAAGTATTTGACAAAATTCAAATAACTTTCATGTTAAAAGTCTTGGAAAGATCAGGAATTAAAGGCCTATACCTAACATAGGAAAAGCAATATACAACAAACAAGTGGCTAACATCAAACTAAATGGAGAGAAACTTGAAGCAATCCCACTAAAATCAGGGACTAGACAAGGCTGCCCTCTATCTCTCCCTATCTATTTAATATAGACTTGAAGTTCTAGCTAGAGCAATTAGAAAACAAAAGGAGGTCAAAGGGATCCAAATTGGAAAGGAAGAAGTCAAAATATCACTATTTGTAGATAATATGATAGCATATTGAAGTGACCCCAAAAACTCTACCAGAGAATTCCTGCAGCTGGTGAACAGCTTCAACAATGTGGCTGGATATAAAATTAACTCAAACAAATTAGTAGCCTTCCTGTACTCAAAGGATAAACAGGCAGAGAAAGAAATTAGGGAAACAACACCCTTCAGAATAGTCACAAACAATATAAAATACCTTGATGTGACTCTAACCGAATAAGTGAAAGATCTGTATGACAAGAACTCTGAAGTCTCTGAAGAAAGAAATCGAAGAAGGCCTCAGAAGATGGAAATCTTCTGAGCATCTCCCATGCTCATGGGTTCGAAGGATCAATACAGTAAAAATGGTCATCTTGCTAAAAGCAATCTACAGATTCAAAGCAATCCCTAACAAAATTCCAACTCAATTCTTTATAGAGTTAGAAAGAACAATTCTCAAATTCATTTGGAATAAAAAAACACAGGATAGCAAAAACTATTCTCAACAATAAAAACTTCTGGGGGAATCAGTATCCCTGCCCTTAAGTTGTACTACAGAGCAATAGTGATTAAAAATTGAATGATATTGGTACAGTGACAGGCAGGCAGATCAATGTAATAGAATTGAAGCCTCAGAAATAAACTCACACAACTATGTTCACTGGATCTTTGACAAAGGAGCTAAAACCATGCAGTGGAAAAAGGACAACATTCTCAAGAAACAGTGCTTTCTCAACTGGTGATCAACATGTAAAAGAATACAAATTGATCCATTCTTGTCTCCCTGTACAAAGCTCAAATCCAAGTGGATCAAGAAGTCCACATAAAACCATATACACTGAATTTAATAAGAAAGAAAGTGAGGGGAAGCCTCAAACACATGGTCACAGGGGAAAAGTTACTCAACAAAACACCAATGGCATATGCCAAGAATTGACAAATGGGACCACATAAAATAGCAAAGCTTCTGTAAGGTAAAGGACACTGCCAATAGAACAAAACAGCAACCAACAGATTGGGAAAAGATCTTTATCAATCCTACATTTGATAGAGGAGTAATATTCAATATATGCAAACAACTCAAGCAGTTAGACTCCAGATTACCAAATAACCCTATTAAAAATGGAGAACAGAGCTAAACAGAGAATGCCGAACTAAGGAAACTGGAATGGCTGAGAAACACCTAAAGAAATGTTCAATATTCTTGGTCATCAGGGAAATGCAAATCAAAATGATCCTGAGATTCAACCTCACTCCAGTCAAAATGGCTAAGATCAAAAACTCAGGTGACAGCAGATGGTGGGGAGGATGTGAAGAAAGAGGAACACTCCTTCATTTTCTGGTGGGATTCTAAGATGGTATATCCACTCTGGAAATCAGTTTGGCGGTTCTTCAGAGAATTGGACATAGTTCTACCAGAAGATCCAGCAATACCACTCCTGGGCATATACCCAGAAGATGTTCCAACTTGTAATAAGGACACATTCTCCACAATGTTCATAGTGGCCTTACATATAATAGCCAGAATCTGGAAACAACTTAGATGTTCCTACACAATGGAGTACTACACAGCTATTAAAAACAATGAACTTATGAAATTCTTAGACAAATGGATGGATCTGGAGGATATCACCCTAAGTGAGGTAACCCAACCACAAAAGAACACACAAGATACGTACTCACAGATAAGTGGATATTAGCCCAGAAGCTAAGAATACCCAAGATACAATTTGCAAAACATATGAAACTCAAGAAGTAGGAAGTCTAAAACTTTGATCCTTCTTAGAAGGGGGAACAAAATACCCATGGAAGGAGTTACAGAGACAAAGTTCAAAGCAGAGGCTGGAGGAATGACCATTCAGAGACTGCCTCACCTGGAGATTCACTCCATAAACCACCACCAAACCCAGATACTATTGTGGATACCAAAAAGAGCTTGCTCACAGAAGCCTGATAAAGCTGTCTCCTGAGAGCCTTTGCCAGTGCCTGAGAAATACAGAAGTGGATGCTCACAGCCATCCATGGGACAAAGCACAGGGTCCCCAATGAAGGAGCTAGGGAAAGTACCCAAGGGGTCTGCAGCCCCATAGGAGGAACAACAATATGAACTAACCAGTACCCCTAGAGCTCCCTGGGACTAAACCACCAATCAAAGAAAACACATAGTAGGATTCATGGCTCTAGCTGCACATGTAGCCGAGGATGGCCTAGTCAGTCATCAATGGGAGGAGAAGCCCTTGGCCCTGTGAAGGTTCTATGCCCCAGTATAGGGAAATACCAGAGCCAGGAATGGGAGTAGGGTTGGGGAGCAGAGGGAGCGGGTGGGGAGATAGGGGATTTTCGGAGAGGAAACTAGGAAAGGGGATAACATTTGAAATGTAAATAAAGAAAATATTTAATTAAAAAAAAAGAAAAAAGAAAATGTCATCCTAAATGAGTTAACTCAGTCACAAAAGAACACACAGGGCATGTACTTCCTAATAAGTAGATATTAGCCCAAAAGTTTGGAATGCCCAAGATTCAATTCACAGACCATAGGAAGTCTGATAAGAACAAAGACCAAATTGTGGATGCTTCAATGCTTCTTAGAAGAGTGAAGCAGAGACTGAAGGAAAGGCCATCCAGAGACTGTCCTACCTGGGAATCCATCCTATATACAGTCACCAAAGCAGGACGCTATTGTGGATGCTGGAAAGTGCTTACTGATGGAAGCTGATATATCTCCTGAGAGACTCTGCCAGAGCCTGACAAATGCAGAGGTGGATGCTCTCAGCCAACTATTGGACTGAGCATGGGGTCCCTGATGATGGAGTTGAAGAAGGGACTGAAGGAGCTAAGGGATTTTCAGCCCCATGGATTGAGCAACAGTGTTAACAGGCCAGACCTCCCGGATCTCCAGGGGACTGGACCACCAACCAAAGTGTACACATGGAGGGACCCATGGCTCTAGCCACATATGTGGCCTAGGATGGCCTTGTTGGACATCAGTGGGAGGAGCAGCCCTTGAGCCTGAGGGAGTTCCATGTCCCCAGTGTCTGGGAATGCCAGGGTAGAAAGACAGGAGTGGTTGGGTGGTTGGGGGAGTACCCTCATAGAGGCAGGTGGAGGGGGAATGAGATAGGGGTGTTCTGAAGGGGAGACCTGGAAAGGGGAAAACATTTGAAATGTAAATAAAGAAAATATCCAATAAAAAAATGGAAAAAAGTAAGAAACCAATCATAAAATTAATTCATTTATAAGAACATTTATGTAATTAAAATATATACAATCATTTTTAATCACACACTAACAAAATGGAACATAAAAAAAACATATTTAAATGTTTACAAGTGCCTGTGAGATGGGAAGGTACTGTGACTACTAAAGAAGCTAAATGTAAAATAAAAGGACTGTACAAATTCATCAGATTATAGCACCATAAACTGAAGAGGATCACAGATTTGAAACAGAAAAATAAGAAAAAAACAAGAATAAAAAAACAGAGGAGAAGGAAATGGAAAGAGAAAGAGGAGGAGGGGGAAGAGGAGGAGGGGGAAGAGGAGGAGGAGGAAGGAGGGGGATGTCTTAAATTACATTTCTGTTGCTGTGACAAAAGGCCATGATCAAAGCAACTTATACAAAAAAGTGTTTAATTTGGCTTCCATTTTAAGAAGGTTAGAACCTGTGATTTTACAAGGAATGTTAGTAAGAGCAGCTGAGAGCTCACATCTTGATCTGGGGATGGTAGGAGGCTTTTTAAGTCTCAGGACTTCCCTATCCTGACACCAGGCCTCATGACACACCCCTCCAACCAGGTCACACATTCTAATCCTTGCTAACAGACCCACAAACTAAGGACACCAACCGTCCAAGTTCAAGCACATTAGTCTATAGGGGGGTCATTCTCATTCAAACCATCATAGGAGAGAAGGCATGGGAAGAGGGCAGGGAAAGGGGAAGGGGAGAAGAGGAAGAGGGGTAGAAGGGGACCAGGAAAGGAGAAGAAACATCAAACATCCAAGAAGACCTCTAAAGTCAACATGGATTTAGCCACAGTCTCTCAGACCCACTGGTCTTCATTCCCATCTGATCTAAGATATCAGCCATAGGAGAAGACACTGCAAAGAGGCAGAAAGAAATGGACCATGGCTTCTAAAGAGATAATTAATAATACCACAGGAACAGGGTAAGAAATGCCTGGTGACACAGCCATGAAAATCAAGCACACAGGAGAGGGTCTATTGACCGTCTTGCTTTTCACTTGAGTACATTACTCTCTCCTTATTCTGTTGTCCTTCCACAGCTTGAGTGTGTTAACATAGCTTGTGGCTACTCCTGGTTTCAGAAGGCACTAAGCAACAGATCTATCGCTGATGTGAATAGAGGAAGATTCTTAACACGTTCACTAAGTAAACGGACACTTCTGCTGCACAATTGAATGTGAGGATCCACAAAACGTTATCAATGCTCAAAGGTTTCTGGATGCAAAACGACACAAATGAATGAAAAATCCAATGCATTAGTATTAGGAGGTATTGAGACAGACCCAACACATGCTGCACCCCCCCACACACTTTACTACACCCCGCCTTAGTTCTGAGCACCCAGCATTTACTATTAGCAATCCTCTGCCACACAACACCAGGGAACATTGCCTAAAATCTGGCTCATGTTGGAAACTATATGGTAAGACCTGTAGTCCTTTCACTACAGGCACAGGCTTTTATTCGTTTATAGAAACATAATGGTCTAATCATAGAAAACAAAGACTTCTATATCATCTTACCATCATTTCTAGGCATGCCTTTGGATTGTCTTGTGCTTACAATATTTGGGTTTCATTGAAAACACCATTTAAATGAATTCAGGATTGGAATTAGGGCAGAATTTTCAACAATCTCAGAAATAGTGACAATCAACTGTCACTTTGCGCTGTGTGGTCACACAAAGCAGCATTCTCACCACTGACAATTATGAGTGTATTGTTGAGCCTGATACCAGTTGAAAGTGATTTAGGACCAGGTGGAGTAGTCAGCCATGCTTTAATCCTCTGTATAAAACAAACAAGCATATTCCCTTAATTAACATATATGTGTGTTCATGTTAAATATATGGTAAAATTATATGCCTATCAAAGGCCTGTTCTAAATAAATTTATGATCAAAGTCACTAATGCTTGATTTCTACACATATTACATGCCCAAAGCGTGTGTGTGTGTGTGTGTGTGTGTGTGTGTGTGCGCGCGTGCGCGCGCGCGCACTCGAGCACACTCAAATTAAAGAAGGAAAAACCAAAATCTCTCAGGGTAAAAGGATCACACAGGGAACATGTTTAAGGGGCCATTGGAGGTCTCTTTGCAGGCAGCCTGGAGACCCACCCAATTCAGTAACTGAAAAAAAATCTAAACCCCGAGTCATCCAAAATTTCAGTACTTGCACTTTATTATGATATTACTCACATACCACACATTTCAGCACGTTGAATCATTCAATATAGTGGCCCTTACTGTATACCCAGAGTTGTGCAACAAATAGCACCAACATATAATTATAGAATATTTTCATGAGGATCAAGAGCCCTCACTCCCATTCTCTACTTCCAACCCATACAGCCAGCAATATGCTTTCTATGTCTCCATAGGTTAGCCTGAGATGCTTCGGATATTCTGAATGGTAACATATGGTCTTTGTAATTGGATTCCTTCATTTGCATAATGTTTTCAAGATCAGCTATTATTCTATGTGCTTAGTAAGTAGCTCCACCCCCACCCTGCAAAATTTGGAAAAAAAAAAAAAGAGCCCAACAATAGAAAATGGAGTCTGTGTATTGAACACAGATTGTTTTCTCTACTATCTACTGTGTGCTTTATGCTTTATTCTGCTTTTGGGCAATTTAGTTGCTCTGGATGCTCTCTGGTGTTTCCAGAAAAAGGAGGAGGGTACTTCTGTTTGCCAGCTTCTCACCCCCTCACCCTGGGCCCCTCTCCATTCCAACCCCCGCCGAATCACAAGTGCTTACTGAGCAAGCATAATTGCCCAGAGGCAAAAAAATCATGAGGTGTTGGCATACTATAGAGTGGGAAAAAGGTGGATGGAATTTCAACCTTCTTCAGTCATGACTTTTGTATTGCAGACAATGACATCCTTGGTAGTAAATCAGTTCTCCTCTAAATGCCCCTTTTTTTCACATTTTTTAGATATATTTTTAATTTACATTTCAAATGTTATCACAAAAGTTTCCTATACCCTCCCCCCACCCTGCTGCCCTACCCACCCACTCCAACTTCTTGGCCCTGGCTTTCCCCTGTATTGGGGCATGTAAAGGTTGCAATACCAAGGGGCCTCGCTTCCCAGTGATGGCTGACTAGGACATTGTACTGGCTAGGTCTGTGTCAACTTGACACAGCTGGAGTTATCACAGAGAAAGGAGCTTCAGTTGGGGAAATGCCTCCATGCTAGCTGTGAGGCATTTTCTCAATTAGTGATCAAGGGCCCCTTGTGGGTGAGACCATCTCTGGGCTGGCAGTCTTTGGTTCTATAAGAGAGCAGGCTGAGCAAGCCAGGAGAAGCAAGCCAGTAAAAAACATCCCTCCATGGCTTCTGCATCAGCTCCTGCTTAAGTTCCAGTCCTGACTTCCTTTGGTGATGAACAGCAGTATGGAAGTGTAAGCCGAATAAACCCTTTCCTCCCCAACTTGCTTCTTGGTCATGATGTTTGTGCAGGAATAGAAACCCTGACTAAGACAAATTGGTACCAGGAGTGGGGTGATAGATCCAGATTACCATGAGGAAATTGGATTACCTCTCTACAACGGAAGTAAGCAGGATTATGTCTGGAGTGCAGGAGATCCCTTAGGGCGTCTCTTAGTACTACCATGTCCTGTGATTAAAGTCAATGGGAAACTACAACAGCCTAATCCAAGCAGGATGACAAAGGACACAGACCCATCCGGAATGAAGGNAGCGACTTTTAATCATAAAAAGACTCTGGATTTTAAAAGATATTAGATATTTTAAAAGGATTGAGCTTTTAGTATGTAAAGACTGTGGGACTTTTAAAGTTATTTAAGATCTTGGGGTTGAATAAGAACTAAGGATTGAGGCTTACTAGTGATGTATTTGTGTGTCAAGTTGACAAGGGGTCAATTGTACTGGCTAGGTCTGTGTCAACTTGACACAGCTGGAGTTATCACAGAGAAAGGAGCTTCAGTTGGGGAAATGCCTCCATGCTAGCTGTGAGGCATTTTCTCAATTAGTGATCAAGGGCCCCTTGTGGGTGGGACCATCTCTGGGCTGGCAGTCTTTGGTTCTATAAGAGAGCAGGCTGAGCAAGCCAGGAGAAGCAAGCCAGTAAAAAACATCCCTCCATGGCTTCTGCATCAGCTCCTGCTTAAGTTCCAGTCCTGACTTCCTTTGGTGATGAACAGCAGTATGGAAGTGTAAGCCGAATAAACCCTTTCCTCCCCAACTTGCTTCTTGGTCATGATGTTTGTGCAGGAATAGAAACCCTGACTAAGACAGACATCTTCTGCTACATAAAATGGCTATCCTGCTGAAAGCAATCTACAGATTCATTGCAATCCCCATTAAAATTCCAACTCAATTCTTCACTGAGTTAGAAAGGGCAATTTGCAAATTCATCTGGAATAATAAAAAACCTAGGATAGCAAAAACTATTCTCAACAATAAAAGAACCTCTGGGGGAATCACCATGCCGGACATTAAGCTGTACTACAGAGCAATTGTGATAAAAACTGCATGGTACTGGTATAGCAACAGACATGTAGATCAATGGCATAGAATTGAAGACCCAGAAATGAATCCAAACACCTATGGTCACTTGATCTTTGACAAGGGAGCTAAAAACATCCAGTGAAGAAAAGACAGTATTTTCAACAAATGGTGCTTGCACAACTGGCAGTTATCATGTAGAAGAATGCAAATTGATCCATTCTTATCTCTTTGTATAAAGCTCAAGTATAAGTGGATCAAAGAACACCACATAAAACCAGAGACACTAAAATTTATAGAGGAGAAAGTGGGGAAAAGCCTCAAAGATATGGGCACAGGGGAAAAATTCCTAAACAGAACAGCAATGGCCTGTGCGGTAAGATCAAGAATTGACAAATGGGACCTTATAAAATTACAAAGCTTCTGTAAGGCAAAAGATTCTGTCAAGAAGACAAAAAGATCACCAACAGATTGGGAAAGGATTCTTACCAATCCTAAATCTGATAGGGGACTAATATCCAGTATATACAAAGAGCTCAAGAAGCTGAACTCCAGAAATTCAAATAACCCCATTAAAAAATGGGGTACAGAGCTAAACAAAGAATTCTCAACTGAGGAATACCGAATGGCTGAGAAGCACCTGAAAAAATGTTCAACATCCTTAATCATCAGGGAAATGCAAATCAAAACAACCTTGAGATTCCACCTCACACAAGTAAGAATGGCTAAGATCAAAACTTCAGGTAACAGCAGATGCTGGAAAGGATGTAGAGAAAGAGGAACACTCCTTCATTACTGGTGGAATTGCAAGCTGGTACAACCACTCTAGAAGTCAGTCTGGCGGTTCCTCGGAAAATTGGACATAGTACTACTGGAAGATCCAGCAATACCTCTCCTGGGCATATACCCAGAAGATGTTCCAACTGGTAATAAGGACACATGCTCCACTATGTTCATAGCAGCCTTAGTTATAATAGCTAGAAACTGGAAAGAACCCAGATGTCCCTCAACAGAGGAATGGATCCAGAAAATATGGTACATTTACACAATGGAGTACTACTCTGCTATTAAGAACAATGAATTTATGAAATTTTTGGGCAAATGGATGTATCTGGAGGATATCATCCTGAGTGAGGTAACCCAATCACAAAAGAAGTCACTAAATATGCACTCACTGATAAGTGGATATTAGCACAGAATCTTAGAATACCCAAGATACAATTTACAAAACACAAGAAAATCAAGAAGAAAGAAGACCATCTTGTGGATACTTCATTCCTCCTTAGAATAGGGAACAAAATACCCATGAAAGGAGTTACAGAGACAAAGTTTGGAGCTAAGATGAAAGGATGGACCATCCAGAGAGTACTCCACCAGGGAATCCATCCCACAATGAGCCACCAAACCCAGAGACTATTGCATATACCAGCAAGATTTTGCTGAAAGCACCCTGATATAGCTGTCTTGTATGAGGCTATGCCAGTGCCTGGCAAATACAGAAGTGGATGCTCACAGTCATCTATAGGATGGAACACAGGGTGCCCAATGGAGGAGCTAGAGAAAGTACCCAGGGAGCTGAAGGGGTCTGCAACCCTATAGGTAAATGCCCCTTTCTATAGCTTATACACAAACTACACATCATTGAATCCACCAGGAAGGCATGTCCCATTTAATTGGACTTGAACTGATTATGAAGATATTTTGTTAACAGAAGACTGTGAGCAGCAGGAGCTCAAATTACAGAAACAATCTCCTTTAACTTTTTATTTGCCTCTGGCCTCTCTAAAGACATCTTCCCATCATAAACACACATGCATGTGCATGCATGCACACACATGAACACATGCATGCACCTCAAAATGACAAAAAGTTGATGGTTTCTTGTTCTCTTTTGAGTCTAAATGACTTGTTTTGAGTTTTTATTGTTGCCCTCCCTGCAAATTCATATAATGTCTGCATGTAAAAAATTTATAACTATTTGGAATGGGGAGGGAAGGAGGGAAGGAGGAAAGGGGGGAAGGAAAAGGAAAGGAGGGAAAGAATAAAATGGGAAATAAAGAGAGGGAAAGGACAGAAAGAGGAGAGAAAGGGAAGGACAACTGGCAAGAGGAAGGGAAATAAATCTGTAAGTGAATCAGTTAAAACTATTTTCTTTTTTACAAATTCTATCATTTTTGGATGGCTTCTGCAAGAATTGCTTCTCTTGAGGTTTCTAGCAAATGCAGAAATCAAAAACTGTGGTCCAGATTGACAAACTGACCAGTTGTCTTAAAGAAGCTTAGGGAACACTGGGCAAGACTTATCTTGTTGAATCAGTGATATAATCCAGAGATAATTTAGTGAAGCCACACCTTGTCTCCTGGAAAGTGTGTAGCAAATTCCACGAATTGTTTCAGGGATTTGAAGCCACACAAGCATCTCTATGGCATGTGTTAAGCACAAGTCTCTCACTCTTCCCCTGTTCACAGGAACTTGAACATGGCTCACTTTCACCTTTCCTACCTTTTGCCTGTTTGCTATCCCTCTGTCACCTTCAAACATTTCTGATATGATTTACAATGGACATCAAGACTTACAGAATTTGTTTCAATAGTGATCTTTAAGCATACGTTCTTTGTAATCTTCACCCAGAACAATGTATGGGAAGCATCAAAACCAATCCTGTGCAGTGCTCTTCTGTGGCATAGAACTCTCTCTCTCTCTCTCTCTCTCTCTCTCTCTCTCTCTCTCTCTGTGTGTGTGTGTGTGTGTCTCTGTGTGTGCATTTGTGTATTTGTGTAACCACACACACACATATGTAACCAACATTGTATGCATTTAGAAAACACCCTGCTATACACAATGAGAAACAAACCATTCATTTTATCTCAGAACTACGACTACACCAGAACTGATATTTGTGCAAGTCATTGTTAGGCTAAATAAGAAATATATCGGAATCCTAACAGACTAGTTCCTGTTCAGCAATTGGGGACATGAGCTTTAACACCAGCTAGTGCATGTTCCACCATGTGTATAAGTTCTACAAAAAATGTAACATTTGTAAAAAAAAGAAAATTGTTTTAATATTAATGTCATCTTTCCATCATTGGCTCAAATACAGTAAAAATGAGTGAAGGGCCAGAGAGTCAGCCTGATGACTTGAGTTCCATCCCCAGGACTCACACAATGGAAGGAAAGAACTAACTCCCCACTGATTGTCCTCTGACCTTCTCCCACCCACCCCCACACATACTAAATACATGAATGTTTAAAAAATTAATCATTACTGATAAGACCAAAAGAAAGCAAACCTGAAAATGTAATTAACATAATCCTCTTGGCTACAAAAGTTAGAGTGGCTGAAAAACTGTATTTCTCAGGGGTAAGAAAACAATGTTTGGAATAGGTTATTGAAAAACTGAACAAAGGGGAAAAATAAAATATAAGTTGGTGAATATGAAAACAGAAATATGGACTTGAGTGATATTATGAAGACAATCCAACAGAAGTTTCTAGAAGGGAACTGGCATGTGTGTGTACATACTAACATATGTTCACATATCTGGAAGGCATGAAAATTAATGGACCTAGTCACTGCTTCAAGAAGAGAGACATGGAAGTCCTGTGAGGAGACTTGATATTTAGCACATATATTCTTTGTAACATTTAAATATTTAATTTGACGATGCATTTTCAAACACTAAGTATAGAAGATTAACTAAGAACCAAAGAAATAAGAAATGTTTATTGAGCAACTATAAGAAGTAGTGCAATAGCCCATAAGGTCGTGATGAAACACTTATACCAAAATTATGGATAATATCCAAAATAATATTAAGAATTTGCTCTGTAAGCTATCATGATGAATCATCAGTTAAGAGCACTTACAACTCAACCAAAGGCCCAGAGTTCAAATCCCAACACCCACATAGGGCAACTAACAGCCACCTGTATCTCTCATTCCAAGAAATCTGATGTTAGCCTTGGCCTCCATGGGTGCCCACACCGATACATTCTCATACACACATGTACAGACATTCACACACACAATTAAAATAATAAAATAAATCTTTAAAAAAAGAATTTGCCATGTTAGATATATTAGCCTAAGTACTTCATATGAATTGTTGAGGTAAATAGTCTTATTTTTGCCATTTGGCAAATAAAACTTCTTATACATTTATGTCGTTTTGATAGCCTTATTGCACCATAGAAGCTAAATTGGGCTACTTTTCTATGTGCACAAATGGCAGGCTTTATTTCAGTTCTTACCTAGATCTTTCTGCAGTATCTGGGATTCTATTCCTGAAGCCAAGGCAAAGATAACAGGAGAGCATCCCTGTGACACTTAGCTGTATTTGTCAGGGTTTGAGTCATAGACTTCTCAACAAGGTGAAGCCTCCTGCCTCTGGACCCTTTCATAAAGAGATATGCTACTTTGACTCAAAAGAAGAAAAGGGGTGTTGGGAAAGGTATCTCCATCAGCAAATAAGCAGAACCAGAAATCCTCTGGGAGAGTCCTCCAGTGACCTCTCCCTCACATAGTACATTTCAGAGGGAAAATAACACACTGGAAACCTGACCAGCCTGTACCAGAGGTGATTTTTAAGGACGGAAAGTTCTAGAAGTTTTGCTGTTACCTCAGCTGCCTTAGGTGCTGTTCTCTGGTGGGAATGAAGATCCAGGACAGAAATGAGAAGCGAGGAGAACAAAAGGGAAAGTAGGCATCGTGTCAAACACTGATGGCTGTCCATGGCTCCCATGTGCCCTGCTAGCTGCCAGCTCTGCTCCTGTGCCAGCTGGTGGCATCATCTGTGGTGAGGGCTGGAAGGGAACCCGTGTGTCAGGACACTGCCCAGGCCAGATGGAAGGAGGGTTGAAGATGAGAGGGGATCCATGCATGGCTGGTGGAGCGGCCACTGTTCCACTTGGCTCAAAGTAGATATGGATGAAGGGGAGGCAGAGAGGATGGAGAGTCCCAGACACATTTCCCCAACTGGCCATCTGGTTCACCATCATGAAAAACCCACATTGTGTTCTCTAAGAACTGAGATTTGGAGAGCAGTTAGTTTGCAAAACTTTTTCTCTTTCTGATTTTTTTTTTCATGGACTGAAAGGTATCAGCAGGTACATTCCTCTCCAGCTTTAAAGTATTATATTTCAAAAATTGACTTAAGCATTCCAATTTTGTCATGTCAATAGATAGTTTTGAAAACTGTGTTATTTAATCACACTTCTTGACTACTTCCTCGAGACTGATACAGGCTATTGAACTCTGAATCTCTATTCGAGGAACTATTTTAAAGGAACAGGTCTTTGACACAATGAGACTCTGGCATGATATGTAGTTTCAACTTCCCAATGAAGACGAGCATATTGAGGCATCCTTATACAAACATTCCCAAGAGTTCTTAACTGGTAATTTTTCAACTGCCTTAGCAAATGGCTCAGATGTGCATTACAGAGTAACTGACTGAGGAAGATCTGACTCATAATTATATCCAGCTAATGTGTACATTCATGATGTTTCTTCATGTGCCAACTGATGAGAATACTCCACAGAAGAGGCAATGTTCAAGAGTCATTTTGTGAAGCAGTTCAATAAGATTCTTCCACATCGGAGATGATGCTGGATTCCCTCCTCCTGGACTTTGAACATGCTCTTATATGGAGGACAGCTGTGTAGTCCACTGGCCATGGAAGCTGCAAGACTTCTCAGCTTCTACTGGCTACTTTCCACAACCAAAGGAAGGGAGCCAAATAGGATAGGAATGGGGTTTTGCCTTTACCCCAGGCACAGGGCTCACCTTGTAGATGCGGTCAAGTGTGTTTTCATATATCTCCTACCTCTAGGAAAACACCAAACTCAGGCACCGAAAATCTGATTCTTGGGAAGAATCCTATTGAGGACATGAATTTGATCCCCAGAACCCATATCTGAAACGACAACCACAAAATGAACAATGTTACTTATAACTCTGGTACAGTGGAGGGTGGGGAGGAGGAACTCCGGGCTTTGCTGGCCAATGGGAGTGTGTTTAGTACCTGAGGAACAGTACCTAAGATTGTTGTTCACTGTCCTCTGTACACACACACACACACACACACACACACACACACACACACATGCACACATATACACATGATAAGTAAACTATTTTATTTATATCTATTGAAATGAAGAGGAGTTCCCTCCCCACCCCCCAGCTCTTCAGTGACAGTCACAACCCCACTGCCAGGATCAAGTACAGAACCAACATCTGATTTTTGTAACCCCAAATGCCAAACCTAAGTTGCCCAGATGTGTCTCAACTCTAAGTGAAATTTGTTCTCCTCAAATATGGTCATTAAAGAAAGACTGGAGCTGTTCAAAGCAAGGATTCCCAAGCCCTGAAGACAGCTTGAAAACAAAGAAGTTATGTCATTTAGTAGGTGGTACAAAACATGGGCGGTCAGACCATGCTCAGGCTTGGCGCTGTATAGGGGCCTCAAGATGTCCATCTTGAATTGATATTTATTTGAATGTAAAAAGTCCTGTTATAAACCCTAAAATTCTACCTTAATATTTTTCAGAAGAATATTCTCTGTTATTATATGCACATATAGAAAGAGCCAGGTACATGGAACCGTTCAGATTAGAGGCCCTTTCAGTGTGATTTGTGCATGTAATGCGACTCGGGCTATGTTTTACACATTTTAACTTAGATAAAAACTCAAATGTATTTTTCTAAGCCCCTCTCTCCATAATTCTTAATCCCACGTGCATTTTAAAGGAAATGAATTCCGTGTGTTTCTTATTCTGTACACTTAACTCGTCAAGCAATGCTTTGTAAGGAGCCTTTGATATCCAAGAAGCCCTTTGAGTCTTTTTATGGGACTTTTTAAGCCTTTCTCCTCTGAAACAGGAAGTCATGTTTGGCCACAACCAAAAGAACTCACATACCAAATGGTTTAAGTTCAACTTGAAAAGGCCACACCATGGGGCTCGGATGGTCGCAACATGGCAACACATGTTCTCTGCCCTCAGAGGAAAAAGGAGGTAGGGTTTTGATCTCCTCCAGGGCCAAGAATAAAAGGGCATATATGTAAATGTTGGGTGATGTAGATATTTTAAGAAATAGCAAGATCATTTTAAAATTAAATATTAAACAATAAACCCTCACCTTCCTCGCTGCCTGGGTTTTTTGTGTGCTGACAATTGTGTATCCATATTTATTTACATGTGTTTTATGAAGGGTGACTGGGGTAGGGTGGTTAAAATGTGCACATGGCATTTTACTTACATCTGACTGCATTTGGGGCCAACTGCATAATCTGGTTATTTCTGATTTTTTTTTCTTCCCACACATTTCTTTCAACTCTCTGGGTTCTACTGTAATCATGATCCTCAGATGATAGGAGTAAACTCTTCAGGGAACCGGTCTCCTCCACATCCTTGGAGGATTCCTGCAGCTCATTTTAACAGAGACATCTGTGCTTACACTCTGAATTGCTCCCCTAGTTTGTCCAAGAGAGTGTTATGGGATGGTGGGGAAATCTTGAAATCATATATGCATACATAGCCAAGATAATGACATATAATATCAAAGGAGTCTAAACCAGGCTTAAGATTAAATTATTTTTCTCTTTGTTAGGCTTCAGACTAAGTCTACAGTGACATTCTCAGAATTAACACACACACACACACACACACACACACACACAAAATAAACACATGCTCAACTTAATTCCAAATTATAAAACAACTTTAAAGAGTAGCTTGCATGTATTTCCTTATGAAATGGGTCTAGCAAAACAATATGAAAAGGACTTAGCATACAATAGACAGGAAGCTCATTTGAACTTAAAGATAACATACATCTCTACAGATCATACTTACAATGAAAAAGCCCAGGGCCAATTTTCAACATGACTACATGATCCTGTCATGCCTGGAGGAAGGTACCTGCAGATCGATTTTACCAGCATCCCGCTCTGATGGAGTTTGAATGACCCTAGGGGTCATTAATCACAGCAACTTACATTTGGATATTTTCCAAATGCTTTCCAGTTTGTTATCTCTCATGACCCTTGCAACAACCTCCACAGGAAGATAAAACAGGTATTAATATGGCTGTTTGACAAGAAGACAACCAGTTGAAGAGAATTTAACTAACTGCCCTTCAGGTAATAGATGTAGTTAATTGATAAGGAGGTAGGTGCACGTGCACAGACGAAGGAGTCTAGCTCTGCCCGAGGGCCTTCAGAGGGCTGCTGCAAAATGGCAGGAAAATGACCCCAGAGCCCAGGGTGTAGAGGAACATTGCCTGGGTTTCCATGCCAGGCAGGTAGCACCAAGACCCTCCATTACCTGACTCTGAGGCTCCTTACCAACAGCTAATGATTCCTCAACCAATGAATTCCCTTCTTCCACTGTGGGCCTCGCATAAACTCAAATGTCCGATCCCTGTGTGCTTCATTCCCAGGTGTGTCACGGTGGCCTTGCCAGAGGCTGCTCAGGTTAGACCTCAAACAAAATTCAAGTCTGTGTCCAATGCGCCTGCTGCTGTCATTCAATTAGATCCCATGCTGCTGTGAACATGGCATATATCCTAGCGGTCAAACAGCTCAAGGGGACACTACAGTGACACCAGTGACACGTAGCTGAGAGACGTAAAGTGGACAGAGAAAGAGAACATTGAGGGAGACCTGGGATTAACACTACCTGCCTTTTAGACATGTCTTAGGGTCCCTCCTCTGCATCCTCTTGGTTGCAGGTTGCTGCACAAATTTCACACTTGATTTTGCCCAAACAAGAAGTTAGAATTTAATAACAACAATAGTCGAAAGAGTAACATTGTAACACTTTAAATTACACGTTTTTCAAACATCTGGCATGAGCCGGTGTGTACTTTCTGGTGGTTTGTTCTGCTTCTTAACACTAAAGCAACTGTTTTCCAAACAATTTTCTCAAGAGGTACTGGAGATCTATGGACTGGGTTACAGAGAGCACCCTTCACCTTGAGATGAGAGAGCTCTGGCAAGGAGCAGAACACAAAGAGTCTGGCTATGCTAGTCTGTAAAGATTCTTGTTTAAGACAAGGAAGGATTGGTGGACAGAGAAAATGGGCAAGGATTTCTTCAGAGATGGCAGTACAATATAGCTTGGCTAAGACAGGGATGGGTGGGCCCAAGCCAGGAAGCGGGTTACAGAGGAGTTTAGTAAATAAGAGGGCCCAGAGCAGCCTGAGTGGGAGAGTGGTAAGTCCACAGACTCTACTAAACAGAAAGAAAGGTGCTTTGATAGAGAAGGGATCCTTTGAGATGCTACACACATTAGCAGAGCCCTGAGTGACTTACATAAGTTAAAAAAAGGGGGCAGGTTTTCCATTCATTAAAATGATCTTAGTAATGACTTTAGGAAAAGAAAGACTGCAGCTGGTGCACACTTCCCTATCAGTAACCCGTTGACTTGAGATCACCGATTTCAGAAGGAAGAGCCAAGCTGATCTCACACTTGGCAGGAAGTCCCATGAAAATGAGCCGAGGTATATATTTGTAGCTCAGTGGGGTAGGGAGGGAGCACTAGCCAAAAAGGAACTATGATTAACCTTCCAACGACAACACTGGAAATAATGACAGATACATAAGTATCAAAACTTTAAAAGAATAGAAAAATAACTTAGTCAAAGATCGTGACTCACAGGACTGCCAAACCTCTCCTGCCAGGCTCTGAAATCCGAAGGAAACCAATCCATATGTTGCTTCCATCCTTCGTTCCAACCCGTTGTTAGTTCATGGGAACTGTTGGGGAGATCTGCATTGTCAGTCTGAAGGGTCACGTGAACTGCCTTCTCCACCCAGTCTGTGTCTCCTCTGGCTCTAGTCACTTCCAGCTGCTGACTGGCCTGATTTCACCTTCTTGCCACCTCTTTGGAGGCTGGAAACCTCCCTGACTCTTAGGCTGAACAGCCTTCGTGGCTGACACTTCAGCCTCAGCTTTATCGTTTTATGTTCCTAATAAGACACGGACCTCCTTCAGAAAGAGTAAGGTGAATAAGCATGCCGTGTTAATGTGAACCACAACAGCCCTCCTGCCAGACAAGGTAAGCCTCTGACCTTAGGAAGAGGCCTTTCTTGCAAATGCCTATAGACATCCCTGATAGACAGTTTACTTGGCAACCCCCAGTCCCTGTATTTTATCTCCAGCCTTCTATAATCTGAGCATTGTAGTTCATAGCAGTACATGCTTATAATCCTAGAACTTTGAAGGGAGAAGAAGGAAGATCCAAGTTCAAAGTTGTCCTCAGCTTCATATCATTTCCAAGATCAACGAGGATGCCTGAGATCCTCTTTGAAAAATTAAAAATAGCCAGGCGTGGTGGTGCACGCCTTTAATCCCAGCACTTGGGAGGCAGAGGCAGATGGGTTTCTGAGTTCGAGGCCAGCCTGGTCTACAAAGTGAGTTCCAGGACAGCCAGGGCACACAGAGAAACCCTGTCTCGAAACAAACAAAACAAAAACAAAAACAAAAAGCAGGAAACAGAATAACAGTGCTGGGTTTTTGGGCCTGCTGTGATTAAATTAAAGAATTTTCCTTAAAAGGCACCCCATTGACAAGTTAACATGTTCATTCCTTTGAGATGGAGCTGGCTTAAAGTGGCTTATGTTCCTTCTACTGTGCAATAGTGACATTCCAGACTCTAAGTTGAATGTGCTCAGCCCCTTTATCTCTTCCTTCTCTTCCTAGAATCTGCCTTGACAGATTTGAAGACTTGTCTTCATATTTTATACTAGAGTCCAATTTCACACTCAGAACCCAAAGGACCATCTCAGGATCTCAGCACCAAGCTATTGGTCTTCAACCTCAGGACTCTTTCCTATCTGTTATCCATCATGTAACCAACCCCAGACCATAGCCCAAAGGGCCATGAGCACTGTGAACGTGGCCTTGAAAGGAATCAAACTGAGCTAGGATAGCCTGCCCACCACATAACCACAATGCACACATAGGCACAAACCCTGTATTCACTGTTCCAGTATTAAAAACACGACCATACTTTCCATCCAGTTTATTTGTGGGGTCTCCTTCAAATGGCCTATAAAACTGGGGAACCTGGACAGCTTTCTCCAGGGGATCCATAAACTACAGCAGCTGACCCTGGTAAAAATCAGTTATAAGAAACCTTAGAAATTATAGCTTGGTTTGGCCAGTATTTATTGCCTGTGTAATGTATAGAAACAGTGGAACAGAAAGTCTCAAAGTTTCCATCTGTGCCAGATTACAACTCCATGCATAAGAAGAAAGGTTGTGTTTAATCTAAAATGGTGGCAGTCCTGTAAACTTCCCTCTTTTGATACCCCAGGCTACCACACATAATATATATAGTATCTTCACATTGCCATTAAATATGTATCTTTCCAGCTCTGAGAGCTGAAATGTTCTATTCCTTGGGTTTACAGCAAACATATCAGATTTTTCTTTCCTCTCTCTCTGTCTTTCTCTTCTCTCTCTCTCTGTTTCCCTTCCTCTCTCGCTCTCCCCTCTCTTTCTGTGGGAGTGAGTGTCTCTTTCTCTTTTTCTTTGTCTCCCTGTCTCTGTCAGTCAGTCAGTCTGTCTTCATAGTGCTTGGTACTTTAGTCTGGGGACCAGAAATTATGATTATCATATGTATCATTATGATATTTAGTGTGACTCAGTGTGTAAAAAATGCCTGCTTCCTAGCCTGGAACCTGTGTATGATCCTTAGATCTCACACAGTGCAAGAACAGAGCTTACTGCCTCCAAGAAGTAACCTCTATACATGCCGTTATACAAGTACACACACATACACACACACACACATACACACACACACACAGAGAGAGAGAGAGAGAGAGAGAGAGAGAGAGAGAGAGAGAAATAGATGTAATAAAATTTAAAAGGAAAGTGTGTGATGCTCAGAACAGTGCAGGAGAATGCAGTGAAGGAATGATGGACACTTAAGGGTTACATTTTCATTTCTATCCCTCAGCTTTGCAGAGTTCCTAGGTCTCAGATTTCCTGGAGCTGAACCCTATCTGGCCTTATCTACAGCCTTAAACAGGGAGAGACTGGGCAGTGCAGGGTAAGTTGCAGCACTTGACAGTAGGAGGAGCCTGGCAGCACCTGACTGACAGTAGGAGGAGCCTGGCAGCACCTGACTGACAGTAGGAGGAGCCTGGCAGCACCTGACAGTAGGAGGAGCCTGGCAGCTTTTCTAGGCTGTGGTTGTCACTCAGTCAGCAAGGCTGGAGGCTGGAGGAGTCCGTGTGAGTTTTGTATTCCATCTAGGGCTTCTCAGGGAGAGGAGGGAGAATAAAGTGAAGTTTAGACAAACAATCAGACCACAGAAAAACCGAGTGTTGAGGCGAGATGAGTAATTGGTCCCAAGTTGCCAGAGTGGAGAGAGGTGGGGTGGGTTTAGGCATCAGGCTCTAAACTTGCTCTTCGCCTGCCGTGTCAGTCACTCTTCTCTTTCTGCGCGCGCACACACACACACACACACACACACACACACACACACACACACACACACACACTTTCTATTTGAAAACAAAACAAGGAGAATCCTTAGTGCCCTGAGGCTGGAGATTTCCATTTTTATCTGGTTGAGCTCATGTTGGTTTCTAAAGACACCTAGATTTGAGAAGAAAATTTCTTTGGTTCTCACCTTTAGACTCAAGTGATACAGAGGTTAATTTTTTCCCCCTAAACTGTTCCTCCTGTGAAGCAGAGCCAGCAAACGTCATAGCACAGGAGGAGGCAAGAAGAATCTGAAATCGGTGTGAAGGAGGGTGCTCCCTATGGCAGACAGAAGGAGCTCAGTCTACTCTGGGCTTTATGACTCTGGACCCCAGTGATGCTTGTGTGCAAAAACACCTGACTGAGCCCTAGGATTATTTGGGGGTCCAATAAATATCTTCAGAGTATCTCCAGACACTTCAGACGTCGCAGTAGGAATTTGGGGTTACGTGCCCACTTTTACACTGGTTCTGGGGAATCTAAACTCAGGAAGGTTGCACGGCAAGGGGGTTATGCATTCATGTATCTCCTGAGTTTGAAGGGGGAAGAAAAGATGATGAAGTTTGTTTTCTGTCCTGAGCACTCATAGTCCACCAGCCACGTTTGTTCTTGGAATGGCTTACTTATTCCCATGCCTTTAAATCCAAGCAGAAGAAAGCCCACTGGGATCCTGATTGTCAAAGCTAGGCAGCAGTAAATGGGCATGATGGGATGGACCATTGCTGGTTTTGCTGCTACTTCAGATGCAATTTGCTATCTAGATAACATAAAAGCAGACAGACATGCCAAAACTCAATTCATTCTTGGTCCACAAAGACTGTAAACAGTCACATTTTCTTTCTGTGAACACAATGGATTTTGGTTATTTTGGCTAATTCTACTTTCTACCAGTAAGCATTGTTGTTTGAAATGGAAAATCAGCAGATATACAGCATCTCTTTGAACGCAAGCTAGCTTTATTCTTCTCTTTTTAGGAATGTCTAAAGCAGCAGGTTTCATTTTCACACAAGTATGTTATGACACTTTGCTTCCACTGAAGCTACATTACTCTCATCCTCTTTCCTCCATCTCCCCATTCTGTTTCTCTTTCCAATAACCCTACTTCTACTTTCAAATAATCCTATGTATCTACATATCTATGTATTTATGTATTATAAATGTATGTATGTGTGTATGTGTGTATCTATTTACACATATATACATATATGTACATATGATTAGAAATAAGCACAGGCATGTGTATATATATATATATATATATATATATATATATATATATATATGCATGTATATATATATATGTTTAATAGGTTTGCATGATATAAATTTAGATTAGAAATATGTAGTACTTATTTTCTGCCTACCACTCCTTTTAAGCAGCTCATAATAAAGATTAACAGCACAGGGATACCCATGAACAACTATCATTGCTTTACTTTCACCCCAATTTTATTATAAAATCCCATTGGTCTTATGAAATTCTCAAACATAAAGTGATGGCAAAGGAGGTGAAGACCATTAGATGATCGGACTCCCTATGGAGGATTCTGAACCCTATACATGGAGTGCATTTTACCTTCAAACATGTATGTGGGTCATCTAGTCAAACTTGAGTTGTGGTATTCATTGATTAAAGAAGATTCTATATGGCTTCTTTCTCTAGGGACACCCCAGTGACCTCAAGGTCCCTCAACTTCTGCATAGACCCTCTGGCAAAGGAGATCACGTTCTGAAGTTTAGGGTGAGAATTCAAGAAATAATATATGAACATGGAGTCACATTTACTCTGTAAATGTCAGTCACAGAAGACTTATACACATTGAAACATATCAACAGCACTGGCTTTAGGGCTGCACATTCTATTGATGAATAAGGAGGAAGGAGTAAAGAAAAAAGTGTGGCAGGGAGGAAAGAAGGAAAGAAAGAAGAAACATTCAATTCACAGAGCTCAGATCCAAGAGTTGATCCCAACTACAGGATCCACATGGGGTATGGAAGGAAAGAGAACTCCAGGATGAATGCCTAGGTAGTATTCCAAAGAGGAAATCAAATCCAAGAACCAATGGTCCAGTGATTAGCCCATAAAGGGCCTTCTGAAACCATGGAACAAGTCAGGACACAAGCCAGCACTAAAGCCCATAAATCTATCCAGAGAACGCTGTCTGCCATTGTCCTCTGCATCTCCTCTGTCACACCCACGGAGGGTCGTTGGGTCTATGATGCTCAAGGATGCTATTTTTCTAAGTAGTCATTTCCTCTGTAGAAAATAAACACAATATGCTATTTCAGCAGTCAGTTTTGTGTTCCATTTAAGAAATGCAGTTGAGCCGGGCAGTGGTGGCACACACCTTTAATCCCAGCACTTGGGAGGCAGAGGCAGGCGGATTTCTGAGTTTGAGGCCTGCCTGGTCTACAGAGTGAGTTCCAGGACAGCCAGGGCTACACAGAGAAACCCTGCCTCAAAAAAGAAAGAAAGAAAGAAAGAAAGAAAGAAAGAAAGAAAGAAAGAAAGAAAGAAAGAAAGAAAGGGAAAGGAAAGGAAAGGAAAGGAAAGGAAAGGAAAGGAAAGGAAAGGAAAGGAAAGGAAAGGAAAGGAAAGGAAAGAAAAGAAAAGAAAAGAAAAGCAGTTGAGTGAAAGAGTCTTGTTGTAAGGTCAACTTCTTTCTGACATTAGCTTAAAAATACTGAAATCCATCCAATGAACAGATTCAAGGAACCTGAGAAGATGCCAGGAAAGAAGAAGGTGGTAGGATGAGAATGCACAGAAGAGCTGGAATTGGTAGTACAGATGTGTACTTCCTATCCACTCAGCAGGTTGAGGCTGGAGGCCAGCAAGAGAGTGAATCCAAAGGCCAGTCTATGCAAATCAGTGAGACCCCCAACAGGGAAGAAAACATTCCACAAGGGGGCATAGGAAACCTGGGGCATTATTCAAATAAAGATAAACAGTCCATGTTCCCACCGCAACTGTCCTATGCAGCTCTTGGTCTAAGAGAATAGAATCTCGGCGAGCGGGAGCAGACCAGAGCGAGCAAGGTTGACTGGAACGAGAAAAAAAAAAGAGAATAGAATCTCAGGAAGAAAATGCACAGCTTCTCTCTTTCCTGCAGATTGCAGGATCTCGCCAAATAAAAGACGGGCTTGCTTTTCCATACATGCTATGCCTAGGTGAGAGAGTGGAGATACTGGATTTGCATCTATGTAAAGACTCTGAGTTTTCTTCACTTGACCCAAGGGACTGGCAGCAGCTGAGGACTTCAGTTGTATTGATTATTTACAATAATGGCTGAAAACAGCAGGATGGCTAAGGTTTTCTGTCTCAACCTCTACATCTAATTGTTTATCCCAGCTACATAAAAGGAGTTTCAATTTATTCATAACCACATTTTAACTGATTGAGTGGGGTTCAGTTTCTTGTATTTAAAAAGCACAATTCATTTGAAACAGAAGAGAAAATACTTCATTTGCAATTTCTTCAAACTAAGAAACTCATAGCTTAGAGCTAAGACTTCATCCTCACACTATTAGGACAGCTTTGCCTGAAAAAGGACTTGAATCCTTTAGTCAGGAAACTGAGCTACATCAACTGCATAACTATAGGCTTACTGAAAACCCATTCAAGGCTATGGGGATATCAAGCACAGAAAACCCATCTCTATGCTTTCCACAGAATGTAAGCCTATGCTGTTGAAAAGCCTGTGATTTTCATTTTTAAAATGGTTCATTGTTAGAAGGTACAGTGGGGAGGAGGGAAGAATGGAAGGGAAGGAGGAGGGAGGGAGGGAGGGAGGGAGGGAGGGAGGACAGATACCTAATGGAGGTAAATTTGCAAGGTCCTTGGAGATCTTGCCTCATTTGTAGATGTGTTTTGGGAAGTTTTAGAAACGAGGAAGTGGCTGAAGGAATTAAACCACTTGGAGGGCTGTGTGGAACCCTGAAAGGCAGCCTGTTTTCTGGTTGAGCTAGCTTTAAACCCCGAGACCCAGCAGGCTAATCCGCAAGGGACAGAAGGAAGTTTGCCACATGCTCCCAGACACTAGACTCCTGACACCAGACCCCACCCCAGCTCCATAATTCTGTGGCCTTCAGTCTTGTAAGCTGTCTTAACTCCATTAGCACAATTACCTGGCAATAGGCAGGATGGCCCAGCCCACTATAAAAGGGGCTATTTGCCCCCTCCTCCCTCTCTTACTTCCTCTCTTACTCTCTTGTTATTTTGCCTTTCACCCTCCTTCTCCCTTTCCCTTCCCCAACTCTCTCCAAGTGTCCATGGCTGACCTCTGCTTCTCTACTCTCTCCCTCTCTCTCCCTTTCTACAATAAATGCCCTAAAACTATGGACCTTCTCTGCTCATTGGAACCACCATACTGGAGCAATGGAGCAGGTTTCCCTCTAAAGAGCAGGAGCAGCAAATCTCCCAGCAGGAGGCCTCCCTGGCTCCAGCCATGGCCGCCAGCCAAACCAACCTGCCCACTGAGCTAGCCACCTGAGCTAGCCAGACACCCTCATCCCCAAGGTAACCATCTGGAGCTCTCCTGCTACCCTTTTCCCTTCTGCCTCTGGGCCAGAGTCTGCCAGAGGGTCCCCACCCAGTCTCAGTTCTTCCCAGACATACAGTGGTGTCTGGGATGCTTCAGAGTGAGAACCTGATGTCCCTGGCCTCCATGCGGGCCAGGGACCCCAGAACCAGCTCTTCTGCAATGTCCAGCAGTGTCTGTGGTGCCAAAGAGTAGGAGCCAGACTCTTGCAATTCTGTGGAGACCTCAGATTGAGCCTTTCTCACCCCCGGAGCAGGATCTTGAGGCTTCTCACAGTCCAATGCCTGCCCGGCTGTTCTGTAAGGTTGTGAGCAGTCAAACTTCCTAATTCCACCTTGCCCAGAGGCCCTAGCCCTGAGTGGACTCGGGACCCCATGTTTTGCCCCATAGGGCTGTATTTTGACTCTGGACCCTCCATGTCTGTTTTGTTTTTCTTGTAACTCTCTGTTCATTGTGGTGTGAGCCGCTCTACTTCTTCATACCAGTCTCCTGCCATGATGAACCTGGAGCTTCTAAAACCATGAACTTGAACAAACCCTTCCTCCTTTTAAGCTCTGCAACACATTTGCAGAGTGGCACAAAAAGTAAGACATGCAGAAAGCATTCTAGACTATAAGCACCAGTTCTGTGATGCCAAAAGCAACTTGACAAATGCCTTTACTGTCGGGACTATGAATGCCTTGCTCAGAAGGGATGCTTACGGAGCCTTTTGGATTACATCTGTGGGATTGTTTCAGTCTTAACTCTCAGGACTACCTCTCTCTGCCCTGGGACTGTGGCTAGTAATATGCTAACATTTTTTTCATATTCCTCTGATTGTTGGCAACTTGTGTGTCATTCTTGCTCATTTTATTCTATTTTTTCTGGAAGGTTAGAGACAGATTCATTGCTGATAGGCAGGGTCTTGTGTTTGTTTTGAAGTCATTCAATTTTGCTCTTGGTTTGGGATCCATAAGTACCATCTTCAGTAGCACATGACCGCTTTGTCGGCCAAACATTGTAGAATCTGGCCAGAAATCTCACTTCTAAGTACCCACACTTCTGTCCACGATGAATGTCACAATCCCTCTGCCTACAAAACTGACCAGGCAGCCTTGGCAAAGTGCTGTGATTTGCCCTTCTTCTCCAATCAATTTGGTGGTGGTGGTGGTGGTGGTGGTGGTGGTCGTGGTGTGTATGTATCTTAAGGATGTTCCTGAGATAATGAGCAATGCTTTAGAGCCCCACCCCTGAAGTGAGGATCAATTCTTTCTCTGTGGACCCCTTCTGCTTCTATTCAGATCTTGCCCCATTCTCATTTAATGTGAAGGTCTATTACTTCTTTTTGTTCAGGAAGCAAAAGCAACCAAAAGGCAGCAGACCATCTACTGTAATCGCTCAGTTTTTTTTTTTTTTTTTGTATTTCTTCTTTTGACTGGATCTGATAATGGGCAAATCTATTCCCTCTGTCCGTAGAACAATCCCAGGTGATGTCACTATATGGGTAAGTGGGTCTGTGGTCATGGTGTGGCTCTTCATTGTGTATATGGGGGTCACACTCAGCCTCATTCTCAGTATTCTGTCCAGCTAAACCTAAAGCTTAGAACTTCACCATCAAATATGAAAATTACAGATAAAATGCAGAAGTAATAAATAAAATAAAATCTCTCTCTTTTTTTATTTCTACAGTAATAGTCTACCAAAATAGGCATGATATCAACAAGAGTTTCACATTCAGAAACAGAGGAACAGTTCAAGACCAGCCCAACTTCCCTTCCTGGCCCCAGACTCAAGTTCTGCACCATATTAACTGCAAACAGCAGGGTCTTAATCATTCTTAGTTGCCAAATAGCCTTGCAAATTACATATTGCGCTGGCTCTGGGTACAGCTAGAGGAAATAAATGCCTATGTTTATGTGGAAAATATGACCATATAGCATAATTGGGGATATTTAAATTTTTCATGAATATATAATTTTAACAGTGAGTTTGATGGATATTACTTGAGAATTCTTCTGAAAAATGAAAAACAGATCTATCAAAAATCATTAGTACCTTATCAGTGATTAGTAGCTGTCACTTTCATTAACACATAACGAAGCAAAAATCATAAAGGTATTCATTTGTTTTGAGTCCTTTAGTACCCATATGCTATTTCCATGAGAACAGCCTAAAGTTATTTAACGCTCAATTCTGTATTGTGGGGCAAGCCGCTCTCACAGGCAGGCCTAGTCCAATGGGAAGGCATATGGGAGAGCCACTCCTCTCCTCTGAGCAGATGGAGACGAAGCATGTCACAGCAATAATGTGCTTTGTCTCCAGAGGGAGGATGCTGGCTGCTTTGTTCTTGGATGACATTGCCTGCCAAGCCTTCTGCTCAGGTTAGAGCATACACACTTCCAGTTTCTACTGACTTTGCTTATTTTGAAAAGAATTTCCATGGTAGAATTCCAGAAGCATACAGACACACAACAAGCACACATGTACATACACAAATATACACACATAAACATGTACACACAAACACACCACATACATGCACACCCACAGATACACACACACACACATACACACTTGTACACACACAAACTTGCTTACAGAGCTCTAGAAATCTGAAGCACATAAGTGAATTTTGAAATATTAAAAAATAAAACAGCATTTTCACATTGTATGGCTCATTTAGTTTAGTGGAATCCAGAGACGCTGCTGGAGTACAGAGCATCACAGCCTCACAGAGATGGAGAAACAAAGATGCAGAGATGGTTAACTCACTAAAATAACCATTACAAACTGCCTATGGACTGCAAATTATAGCTCAGGTGGCAAAGCCATGGGCCTCCCAAGCTTGAGGACCTGAATTCCATACTTAAAACACAAGTAAATAGTCAAGTGTTTTGCAATAATCACAGTAGAGATAGGTCCACATCTAGAGTTCACTGGCTACGTAGCCTGGACAACTTGGTGAAACTTCAGGCCAAAAAAAGTTCTGGTCTCAAACAGAAAGTGGTAGGTGCCTAAGGAATAGCACAGGAGTCTATTCTGACCCCAATACAAAGGTGAAAACACATGCACACACACACATTCATGCATGCACAGACTCATTCATACACACGCACAAATGCATACACAATCACACACATATGCACTCATGCTTACACATACTTACATACACACACCCACATGCATATATATATATATATATATATATATATATATATATATATATATATATATATATACATGTATAACAAAACCAAACACCTTTTATAAATTTTCTTACAGATGATCCAGTGCATTGAAGAGTAGACCTTGAAACCAAAAATATGAACCAGGTCCACCGGCAAACCCAAGACCAATCACAGAAGACTTTTCACAGTTGCCGCACATGACACTTTGGTACCTTTCTCTCCAAGGTAATAAGTCTGTGAGCACTGCTTATGGTTCTGAATCCTGTGTAATGGCAATGCCGTGAGCCTTACATTCTGGATGCCTTAAACATTAACTTTGATGTTAGTTTTGGGTTACAAAAATATTCAGCAGGATTCACAGTAGAAGACACAAACTATTTCACATGGGTGGTCCATATTGCATCTGGTCTACAGTGGCATTAATTTTTCCAGGGTCCTAATATGTAATGCCACAATCTTCATGACAAATAAAGGAAAAATACTATCAAGAACAGTCTGCCACCTCCCTCTCCTCCACTGCCAGCAATCCATTCTCTCACCTGTTTTCATGGGGTTGTTTCCTGTGTCCCTCTGTCTCCAGATTTTTCCTGGCCCTACACTGCACTACATTCCTGATCTTACATTATCTAACTTGCTAATATTATGAAGACCCTTTTACAACTAGGGTCATATTCTGAGGCACTGGGGAGTAGAACTCTAACAAATCTGTCAGTGTTTGGGGGAGAGAGTGGCCGTTCAGTCTACAACAACAATGAACCCCAACTGTAAAAGTTAGAAATTGTATGGTGACATACAGTCCTCAGTCTGTGAGTGGATCAAGTAAGTCATTAAATTGTGCTCCTGCTTTGGAGGCCACAGCAAAGTTAGGCTGAAGGCAGAAGCTGGGCTCTCCCTCTCCAGCCTGGATTTCTAGGAGGCCCCCCATAGCACAGATGACCTTTGTTCATGGTGTGAGTGAAGACAGAGGCTTGTCTTCCTGGATGACTACTACTGGCTGGGTGAATATGTGTTGGGGTTAGGATAGAGTTGTTTCATACCTAATCCTGGCTTTGCCCACACCCACAGAAATCACCGGAGACCACAGAAGAGTAGGTCTCATGCAGGCAGGGGTTCCATGCCAGTGCATGCTGGGGTTACCTTCAGTGAGAAGCTGGACTTTTTATTTTTTAATGAAGTATGGCCATAATGCAGAGAAAAGGAGAACTTCCTGACGGGAGGTTAGTAGCCCACATCTGGAGTCCTTTTGTCCCGCTGGTAGCAGGGACTTCATGAGTATTATTCCCTGCTACAGTATTTAACAGTCCTCCCAGAAAAGGCTTGCTATTGTATTATTATGTAAAGATGCCTCGCCACGCACATGTTCTGTTACAGATGTTGCTGGCGTTTACACATAGGTCTACAAAACCACAGTTTGTACTTTGCTTCAACAGACTCTAGGCTTTTCCATTTCTTTCTCACATCGTGGATTTGTGATGGTTGCTGAAGTCTTTAGATACAAATGTAAAGGGGGTGCCTTCTAGCAGATGCTATTCAGGTAAATTTTGAGACATTAGAGGGATATTGCCTCTTTAACACAACATATTCATATTCACACTCACACAAGGCCCACTACCACCAGCCTAGATGCTCTCTGTTCAGAGTTAACCTCTGTATGTGGAAGTGTGGACAACTGTGTGGTGAAAAATCCATGAGCGGGATTATGCTTGTACTGTGGGAACTTAGGGCTGGGCATTGCTTGAGTCTTCTTCAAGGGAGAAATGACACGGGATATATCAATGTTAGGAATCCACCCCACTGTCTGCAGATCAAACATATATGGGTGTGGTGGGGAAGCCTTTGACTACTAAACATAAGTGCTCACTTCTGAGTCATTGCAGTCCCACGAGTACCCTGTGATTGCTCTCTGTCCCTCTCAGCCATTTGTTCATTTGATTGGGCTTCTTGGTTGCACCTACCTCTTCCCTTTATCCTCCCTGGTGCACAGCCACTTCCCCAAAACACACTCTGCTCACCAACTGCTTCTGTGTGGAGTTGTGCACAGGAGGTTGAGGAGCCCCCCAGTGTTAGGATAGCACAGCTGAACAACAAGGCCTCGCTCACTCGCTTCTCCCTCCTCTAGGCACCAGGCCAGGCCTGTCACATTGCCTTGTTTGAATCTTCTCAGCAACAGAGAAGTCACTTTTATTATCCTCTGCTGAGGGGCGGAGGATGTACTCAGAAACAAGATTTAATGGTATAAAAGCATGACAGATGCATTTGCTGATCCCGAACCTTCTGCAAGGGGTCATGCTTTGGAAACCCAGGGTAAGCGATGGCATAGCATTTGTGTGCCACGAAGGATCAAGCTGGGGCATTTGTTTTTACTCTAATGCCTGGAATTTAAGGAGCAGGTTACAGAACCAGAGTGATGGTGTCTCTCTTGTGCTTGGACTATATGAAGTCTCTCTGCCCCAGGGGTTCTCTAGGACATATGTACACACCTGGTGATGTGTAGGATGCCATGCTGCCTCCTAGTCCTGACTGGGCCTGAGATGACATGCATGTGGCGGGACAGATGGAAAATGGGGCCATTATGAAGCCTCCTCATTATTCCTTGTCAGCCCTGAGTTCCATTATGAAAATTAATATATTGACTATTTCTCTGGAGATGAATCACAAGAAAATTATCCATATATGACTCTCTCTCTCTCTCTCTCTCTTTCTCTCTCTCTCTCTCTCTCTCTCTCTGTGTGTGTGTGTGTGTGTGTGTGTGTGTGTGTGTGTTTGTCAGGATATTTGTAGATTATGACATAGCAAGTAGAAATTTCTGGAATATTCTATGTGGAGAATTCCAAGCACCTGAGTTACGCTGGCCAATCTTGGCAGTGCTGGCCACAGTCCCTTCTTTCAGACTCCCTTCCAAGCAGGGGTTGTAGGGTCCTTACAGAAGACCACTTCATACAGGCTGGACTGCCAGCAAAGCCTCATCTATCATTTTAACAAACTTCTGATGCACCAAGAAAAGAGAAAAACTGTCCCTGGGCAGCTCTCCACCTCTGGTGTGGAAGTGTGATGCATGAAAGACAGTGGATAGCTCTCCCTGCTGACCTCTTAGTTCCCATGAGAAGACTTTCTTTTTTTGTGAGTAGTCACACTAACTGCTGAGTATTTTTTCCTCAATGAATAAAGGTTTGCTTAAGAGAAGATCTGGGAAAAGATAAAATAAGAGAACTTTTAAAAATGTAGACCCCCTCCAGATCAGGCCAAGTAAACAGAAACCCAGCATGAGATAAACAAAAAGCCGGAAGCAAACATTCCTAATAAAGTATGATCCCACCAGAACATAAAGAAGGAAGGAGTCGGGTGAGAGGGACCTCCATGGGCATCTGTGGTGAGTATACAACTGACAGGCACAGCTGTGCAAGGGCATTGCAGGCTGTGTAGTAGTGTCTTAGCTCCAAATGTGAAACTTTAAGCTCAAAGAAGTTCAGATTTACTCTTCCTGTTCAAACCCAGGTCAAGGCCTTCAAATCATACTGCTGATTATGTCCAGTTATTTCACAGAAGAACATGAAAGGATGTAGCTGTATTACACAGCCCTAATAACTTTAATGTCTCCATAAGCTCATCACCATACTGTGCTGTACCCCTTCTTTCCATCCCCCAAGAGTCAAGACAGAGTCATAGTTGTGTCATCAAGAACCTCCAGTCTCTGGGTTTCCTTGGAAATTGTGATGTCCATATCTTAAAATGTTCCAGGAAAACAGATTAAAGTGCCAAGTTGTTCACCAGAACTCTGAGGTGCACACAGATCCCTGGAGACAATGGTGCCCACAGAAGACATGGAGAAGCACACAGAGAGAGGACGTTTTCTGAAAACACCCTTAACACCTCTGGAGGCCAGTGAACCTGTAGTGCTGACTTCCTTCCCTGTTTCTGTAAGCCTGGATGCCTATGTGCAGCTCCTGGAGGTTGATGTTTTCTAGGTTTGCATCAAATAGGAAGGTAATTGACAACTTTTGGAAACAGTGCCCCAGAGCAGAGCAAACAGGCTTGTGGGGAGGTAGATGGATGGAATGGGAGGAGATGGGGAGGAAAAGAAGAAGAAAGAAGCAATAAATGGAATGATGGGAAAGAATCAGGGAGCAAACACGAACAAGAGGACCAGTCACTCTGCAGTCCAGGCTGGGGCACTCAGGTACCAAGGTGTATGGGAGGACTCCTGACAGGGAAATACAAACAATGGGTATGAAGCCGAGATAACATGAAGGTGAAGATAGCAAAAGAATTATTGGGCTAAAGAAAACCTTAGCCTAGATGGGTCTATTACCCCCAAACATTCCACACAGGACACTGCCTCCCAGCTGTGATGCAGTCTCTCTGCCTCAGTTTGGGCTGGATCTATATTGGGGTGGAGGGGCGTTCTCACACTGTATAAAAAAGTCTGCAAAATGGGGCAAGGTTTACTATGTGACTGATGCCTTACTGAGCAGTTCTTATGTTCTAACAAGCAAGGTCAAGCCTGTGGCCTACCCAGAGCAGGCAGCTCACTGAGATAAATGCTGTGGTCCTCTGTCCTTCTGCAGCGTCCAGGTCTCCACAAAGCTCTGCATGCTTGTTCTCAGGCCTTCCTTTGGTATAGGATCAGGCCTGCCATTAAAAGCCACATTTCAAGGGGCTATGAAAGTAAATGGACAAAAGGAAGAGCGAAGGATTTCCAGGCTAGCAACGACTCTTGCAAAACCAAGAGAAGAAAAACAAATGACTCCATTGTCCTAGCAGCTAAGAAAAAAAATTGCCAGTTTCTAAGCAACATTTATTATCATTTAATTAATAAGCATTTCTCCATGCATTGACAGTCCAGTTGGAGTTATTCTTTATAACAACACTCCTTCATTATTGCTCTCCTGCAATGTACAAGTGAGGTTGATTTCTTCCCTGCCTGCTCCAAACAAAAGCAGACAAAGGCCTCTCAGGCTGCAGAGACCTCATCTCAGCAATGGGGAATGGAGTCTCAGCTGAGTGACAGGGACTCAAAGACAAAAGAAGGCCAAGGTCAGCCTGACAATGTGCCTGTCACTGCTTTCTGAGGAGGCCCAGTAGATCTGCACCAGGGGAAGAATTTGACCTAGCCTTATTCCAGAAAGGCTTTCTGAAACAAAGCGTCCTCTTGGGTGCTCTTGTCCGCCCTGAAAGTCGCCCTTCATCTTCAGTATCTGTGAACCAGTCTCACAAAGGCCTGAGGTACATTCAGCTTTTGGATGAGGATGCTGCGAGTAAGTGGTAGTATAGGCTGGACATCTCCCTCACCCATCCGAAAAGAAGGCACTAGTTCACAGAATGGGTTTTGAAATTTGGGGATAGTTTTTCGTAGCTAGTCTTTTGTTGGTGCTATTTTAATGAAACATGGAGCACATAGCACAACATAACACATAGGGGTACTTAAGTGTGCGTTAGCACATTTGAAATATGCACATATGCCCATCATAAAAAGCTGTGAGCAGTCATGTAGCAAAAAAAATGGAAGTAATACAAACAGATGAATAGAGCGTACAGATGAATTGTGGGAAAGGCTCAGCCGATGAATGACATTTTTTTCCAATGAAGCCTCTCTGTTTCCTGTTTATTTCTTGCTCTAAAGTGAAGATGAGCTGCCTACACTGATTCTCTCCTTACATCCTGCAGATGGCTGGATGGAGTCATAAAGGTTGACATGGGGCCTTAGTAGAAGCATAAAGCCAATACCTCATTGACCTGTAACCAAAGATGAACACAAACCAGAAACAGATAGTGAAGGGAAATGCAAGAAGGTGTTTGGAGACGTTAAAAGGGGACTCTCTTTCTTAGTTTGTTTTTTGGCAGTTACAAGGCTTTGCTCTACACAGAAGGGTTTGATTCTTGCAGGAAAAGAGCGATTTAATGTTCACAAAACATTCTGAATAAACCAACCAGGAAGGATCAGGTCGTCCCTGTGCTTAGGGAGAGGAGGAAATTGGAGAGGGGAGGAGCTGTGAAGCAAAATCTCACCTCTATTTCCAGACAGGTTCAATCAGACACCTTCCTCTGCCTTCATTACTGGCAGCAATGTTGATGCTGGAGGTGAGCGGTCAAGGTCGTAAGCCTTCATGACCTTGAACCGGACCCCCTTTCAGACCAAGATTCATGGTTTAATAGTTAACTACAAAATATTGAGCCAACACAGAATGATTTTATTATTAATACCTACATTAGTTTACCTAAAACAGTTTATCAGGATCCTTTTATGTTAATAGTTCCCTCAACCAGTAGTACAGAAAGTGGCAGACGAATGCTCCATAAATGTTTCCTGGGTAACAAATGCTCTATACAGAAGTATTTGGTGTCTCAACCATGCAAAATGTTAAGTAGATATTAAGGTAATACTAAGATTAATTATTTGCCATTTCTAGCCTTAACTTGGTATAACTTGGCCTGGAAAGTAGTAAAGAAGCACAGAAGAGACAAAATAAAGCATTTGAGTTCCAACAGAAACATAAATAGGAAGAAAGATATAATGAACGGCAACAGGGAGGATTAAGAAGGAAAAGAGAGATTTCAATGACAGAATAGCACTGTCGTATACAAAAGAGCTCAGATGAGAGCTAGCATCCATACAGGTGACATCACTGATCACAGTACAGATCATCACACAGTCTCATTCACAAAGAACAGTAATATGTCAGTTTCTGGGACAATGTTTGGTTCACAGACGAAACACTGAGGCTCAGAAGGACAAATTATCATTATTTTACTGAAAACCGATAATTTTCTTACACAATACATTCTAATTATAGTTTCCTATTCTTCTAGATTTATTTTATACTTTTGTATATGCATGTTCATGCATAGATCAAGAAGTATGCGCCCCTTTGCACAAAGAGGCCAGAAGAGGGTAATGGATTGCATGGATTTGGAGTTACCAGAAGAGAAGGGATGCTTCTGGATTGCAGGAGTTTCTAGCACCCCTGAAAGATTACATGGCATGGATGGCTAACTGCAAAGGGGGTGGGGATATCATGAGAAACGAGCAGTAGAGATACATTGTGTCCCTCCAGGTCCTAGACTCAAAAGTGTAAGAGTCCAGTTGGTGGCGAAATCCCAGAGATCATTCTGGTCCTGACTGGGCATCTCTAGCTTCCTACCCCACTCCTTTGGACCTTCTAACCTAGAATAAGGAAATTCAACTCTAGCGTATCTAAGATAATTCCCATTCTCCATTCTGATTCTTTAAAAGTTACCCATGGACTAAAAGGCATATATATATTATTATATCACTGAGGGAAACTGGACATGAGATGACATGCAAGTGAAGAGGCAAGAGCATGTATAGACAGTTCTGTTCTCCTTCAAAACAAACTTCTCACAGCTCTTCATTGACTTTTCTTAGTTCACTTCATTTCTGTTTATCTGGTGGTTGGTCTTTCTATCAATAGGTGAGCCTCAAATAGGGGCAGGCCTGTCAGCCGCACTGTTGTGGTTTTGATGTTTCAAACTCCACTCACAATATAATAAGCCAACCAAATGTTATATGAATATTAAAACAAATATATATAGTAATCTCTAAGTATGAATTTATACTTACCTATCTCCTTAATATAAAAATTATCACTGGCCAATATGTAGTTCATCCAAAGGGAGGAATCAAATCACAAAAGGATGTTGCATTGCACAAGAGGGAGGGATCCCTGATCCCGAGACAAACAAACCGTTTCACTAGGCACTCAAAGGAATAATTGAAAGAAAGGGCTTGTGATTTGCTTTCAATGTAAGATTCTGTTCACCCAAATTGAATCGTTCAACTTGACAAAATATTCAATTAAGGTTGTGATTGAAGCTTGGGGGCCAAGGGAAAGAAAATACAGCCTGATGGATTCCTAATGATCTTTCCTTTCAGCTGAACACAGGTGGAAGTTTGGAACACGTCCCTATGAGATGGAACAAAATGTTCTTGAGTTGGTCCTTTTTTTTTTTTTTTAATTAGATATTTACTTTATTTACAATTGAAATGTTGTTCCCTTTCCTGGTTTCCCTTCTGAAAAACCCATATCCCCTCCCCCTGCTCACCAACCCACCCACACCTGCTTCTTGGCCCAGGCATTCCCCTACAGTGGGACATAGAGCCTTCACAGGACCAAGGGTCTCTCCTCTCATTGATGACCGACTAGGACATCTTTACCTACTTATGCAGCTGGAGCCATGAGTCCCACCATGTGTACTCTTTGGTTGGTGATTTAGTCCCTGGGAGCTGTTGGGGTACTGGTTAGTTCATATTGTTATTCTTCCTGTGGGGCTGCTAACCCCTTCAGCTCCTTGGGTTCTTTCTCTAGCTCCTTCTCCATACTCCAATGTTTGGCAAGTCTTCGCGGGCATCTCACAGACAAGCTTCTCTGTTCCTGTTTGTCTTCCTTCCTTTTACTCAAGGTAAATTTTAGAGAACTAAGAACCAGCTTTCTTCAGTGAGCATCTATTATTAGAAACCAAAGAATCACTTGCTACTTTAGATGTAGAAGTGAGCACATGGTGCTAAAATTATAACCTTCCAGTGTTCCGAATCTCCCTTACATTGTCTCTGGAATGGCATAGCCAGGTGAATGCTCTCAGGGTATAAACGTGAGGGTCGTACAGGCAGGATGGCAGGATGATCCATCATTCTTAGGAAGCATCAATGGCTCAAATTCCAGCAGAGAGGATGATCTTTAAAAATGTTTAACTTGTCCCCCACTGCCTTCTGTAGCAGACCTGAGGTGACCAAAGAACAGGAAACTTGAATACAGGTTAAATAAAACTGCATAATTTAAACATCAACATAGATTTAAAAAAAAACAATGAAGTAAAATGATTATACACTAATAACATTTTTTAAAAAGAAAGTAAAATTATAAAAATAAGATAAAAAAATAAGCTGAGCATAGTAGTGAATGCCTTTAATCCCAGCACTGGGGAGGCAGAGACATGCAGATCTCTATGAGTTCCTGGCCAGCCTGGTCTACAGCACAAGTTCCAGGACAGCCAGGGCTGTTATACAACAAATCCCTGACTTGAATGCTCCCCCCCCCATCCCATACAAAAGATAAAGAAACAGTGGCCAATATTTTCAAAATTTGGTAAAAAATAACCAATTTATGTAAATATATAAGAAGCTCAGTTAACTCAAAAGAGTTAAACACACAGATTCCCACTTGGACTCAAGGAAATCGAACTTCCTTTCCTAAAAGTCATATTTTATTAATTTTCATTATGTCTATATGTGAGTCTGTTTTGGGGACTAACATGAGAGTATATACACTGTCCAGAAAGGCCAGAAGAAAGTGTTGGATGCCCTGGATCTAGAGTGACAGTCCTGAGCTGCCGAGAAAGCATTAGTAACTGTGAAACTCTTCAAGCCTGAAGCCAAGTACTTGTCTGTAACTTTAATATTCTTAGTTTGTTGTTGTTTTGCAGTTGCTAGTGCTGTTGTTGCTGTTGCTGTTGCTGTTGCTGTTGTTGTTGTTGTTGTTGTCTTTGTTGTTATTGCCATTGTTAGTGGCCTGCTTTCTGCTTTCATGGATTTTTGTCATTATCATCACATATCTCATTTTATCTATGTTGGCGTCATCTGTCTCTGACAGTCAAAGCAAAAGGGAAATGAACAAACAAGGCTGTATGTAACTTCAGAGGTAGCTTCATGTCCACACCCTTGCCTTGCCAGTCTCCACCTTGATGAACTGAGGGCCTAAAGGATATTGGAAATTTCACAACCTAGGCCATTTTGTACTTATAGGTTATAGAATGGTAGAATTGCTTTCCTTTTTTTCCTTTTTACGGTTGAATATAAATTTCAATAGCAAACTTGGCCTTTGAAATTCAATATTATTGTGATACCTGGTCACTGATTTTTCTCCTACTTGCATAATGTTCCTTTTTAAAATTTTGTATTTGTGACTAATGCATGTGTGTACAACATAGAAAACAGACTTTCATCACTAGAATGTGTTGCTGAAACTAACCCCAGGTTCACACTCAGATCTGTGGATCACAGTGATTTTCTGCTGCACTTTGACCATGCCCCTCACAATGGTCAACCTTGCTCTTGATTGTAGACTCTGACGCTGGATTCCAATATGACATTTGGGATCCATGATGGACTTTTAACCCTGTTGCAGGGTCCTAGTTTCTCCATAAAACAGGTTTCTACTGCAGTATGTTCAAGAAGCAACCAGAATATCTACTCCACACTGTTTTAAAAGGGTTTAGAGGGCAGCATATACGTTGTTTGGCATGCTTTAGTTGTCCAGGAACTAGAAGTAAGGACATGTCACAGTGCTGCCTGTCTGCTACCTTACATACTTGCCTGCTGTATCAAATGTATCTGCTGTCTGCTAACTCAGGTGTGTCTGTCTGCCGTCTCTCATGTGTCTCACATGTCTCATGTGTGTCTGCCACCTCATTTCAAACCCTAGAGCTCTTCCTGACAGTTGAATGTCAATTATGCTCTATACCACCTACATCTCAGCTGCCTGATCACCTGCATTTCCCTCTGTCTGAATGAGTTCCACCCTGGACTATGAGGTGAGGCTTTCTGCCCACCTTGCTCCTCCAAGACATAGAAAAATAAAACAAAAAGAAAGAAAAGATGATTCGTTTGAAAGGTTTATCTATTATTATCTATTTGGATTTTGTTTTCCTTTCCATGAAAATCCCCTTCATCTGTACCTGTTTTCGACCCACTTGTACTGGCACATGGCTGACTTCTATGTAGCTTTGAAACTGAGTTGTAGTGTGATTTCTTATGAGTCAGAAAGTGCTCGCTTAGGGAAAGTGTGGTCCTTGACAGGGCTGTTCTGTGATGACCACGTATGATTTTTCACACTTAAGACTCTCCTAGATGTCCCTACTGGCCTTCTCATCCACCCTGTGCCTGAGCCCTTTGATGTGTGTCTGGGAGGTCCTCTTGAGAAAGCAGCGTGGTTTCTCCACTCTTTGTGGTCACCTTGTGACTTTCTTTGATCAGTCTCAGGAGCAAGAGGTGGTGGAGTGAGTCCTGCACTGAGAGTTGAAGACTACGGGGGAGGGGTCATTGCCCTCTCACTTCTGTCCCTGTGGCTGAGCAGCACACTCAGCTGATCTGATAAACTCAGAAGCCTGCTGCAAACATCTGAGGAGGAGGGGCCTTCTCCAGGCTGTTGAGAGGTGCTCAGCCTTCAGCAGTCATTCTCTACCCAGCCAAACAACCTTGGTTAGCAATGTGTGGCACACTTAGAAGCCTCCCGGTCTTCCCATGGCTTGTTTATAGCAAACATTACTGTAGATAGATACACAGACAGAGACAGACAGACAAACAGTCTGAAGTATAGAGTAGACAGATGGTGTGGAATAGTTTATACAGATACATACATACATGACAAAAATAGATTATTGACACATAGTAGCTAGATATAAATGATAGATGATAGAGGAACAGATAAAAGATTATAGAAGATAGATGATGGATTGATAGATATAGATTATAGATAGAATCAGATGACATGCTACAGTATTAATTAGCACAATGTGTCTTTTATGCAGGACTTTTAAACTTTACACTTATTATTGATTGCTAACTTGGTCAATACCTATAAATTTTGCAGGTTTGACGAGTTTCAGCAAACCAACAAAAACTCAAATCATATTCCCTGGACCCTTCCTATCTGAAAGGATTTTTCTCAAGTATCCAAGATGACGTGTAAATTCTAATCTCTCTTCTACCACACCTGGTCTCATGAACACACCGAGTGGATGTCCACTGGGCACGCATCTTGGACTACAATGAGCCTCAAGGACCCTTTTGGAAAATGAATGTTTTTCCAAATGGTCACCTGATTGAGGAACAGACAGGAGATTGGGGTTTTCTGGCACCCACTGCCTGTCTACACAGTATGTCTGTGATTGAGGAACAATGAGAAAAATTGCTAAATCTGCAATTTTATTCAGTGCACAATTTTTCCCCTGAGGTCACAGTGATACTCGGGCTTCTGCATTTTATGGAACTCGCAATCGGATACTTTTCAAAGTGAATTCTAAATGACCAAAAGCTGCTTGATCAGAAGAATTCAATTTATAACAAGATTTGCCACTTCAAAGTCAATTTTATCTTTTTCTTACCCAGAGGCTGCGAATGAACCATTTCCAGCAGATTGCAGTAAGTTCTTACACTGGGTGCTTGCGGGCTGCAATTACTAAGAGGCAGGACCAGAAACAATCACCAAGGCAATAATGTTCAACCCCTCTCCACGATGCTGTCTTTATCTCAGAGATGGGGTTCACTCTTAACGTTATGTCCCCAGATTCACCAGCATTTCCTTATTCATCACAACTTAATTGTGGTCCTGGAGAGGTGGCTCAGGGGAAGAGTGCCTGCTGCACAAATAAAAAGACATATGCTTATCCCCCCAAGACCCACATGAAATGACAGGCACAAACACCTCCGTCTGTAACCCCCACACTGTGAAGAAGGGGAAATTGGAGGACTAGTATGAGTAACTGGCTGCTAGTCAACCCAATGGTAAACTCCAGGCTCAATGTGTGACCCTCTATCAAAGGAAAAAGGTGGAGGGTGGTACAGGAGCATGCTCTCTGTTGTCCTCCTGCTTCCTTGTGAGCACTAGCATCTGTACACCACACACATACTATATACACACATTGTACATAAAACACACAAGCCATATTCATGTGTATACAACACACACCCACCACAAATTCAACTCTTCTCTATAACTCTCAGATTTATATATCACATAACCCACATTTATAGACCCTTTTAGTTTTGCAGTCATTTCCTATAACCCTCAGACCTTCAACCTGACAGCTTACTTAATTCTGTTTCATGAATCCTAGAAGGGATGTTGAAGGTTTTAGCATAACCCAGATACAGGTTCATGAGGGTCAAACTAAGCTTCCCTCCACAACCAGGCTTCCCTACAACCCAGAGGCCATAAAAGAAAGACAGAAAATTCAGAATTCAGTAAAAGCTCTTCCCAATGACTGAAATTACTCTTCACTTAGTAATTTCTAGACAATTGAAGAAAATGTCCTTATGACACAGATTAGAAAAGTTATGACTAATGGTGTGTGTGTGTGTGTGTGTGTGTGTGTGTGTGTGTGTGTGTGTGTACTCATCTGTTCAGACACATGTGGTAGACAAAGACAGACATCAGGATGTCTTCCTTAATCAGCTTTCCACCACACTCATATGTTAAACATGAAATCAGTTTGGAAACTGATTTATGAATTATCTGAGAACTGCACACATTGTATTGTGGGCAACCCCCCCCTCTCCTCTATCTACCCTCCCCTGCACACCCAACTTTGAGTTTCCTTTGTGTCTCATTTTCTTTCTTTCTTTCTTTTTTGTTAAGGGTACAGCAACATGGAGAGGTCAGGTTGGGTGCTGGTTTTTAGTAAAACTGTGGTCGAAAAAGTGTGGCTGAGAGGAGCTGCTGCGGCCTATGACTGACCACGTGTTCGACATTCAGGGTTATATTTTTTTTTCAAATTTTTATTATCTATTTTCTTCATTTACATTTCAAATGCTATCCCAAAAGTCCCCTAAACCCTCCCCCACCCTGCTCCCCTACCCACCTACTCCCACTTCTTGGCTCTGGCATTCCCCTGTACTGAGCATATGAAGTTTGAAAGACCAAGGGGTCTCTCTTCCCAATGATGGCCGACTAGGCCATCTTCTGCTACATATGCAGCTAGTGTGTCTCCTTTAATTATTATTGTCATGTGTTTATATACATATAAATATGTAAATACAATCTATTGAGGCCCTTTTGTATAGCTTGAACATACCTAATTTTTTTGGCTGGCCACTTAGTATTGGGTAACCACTTAGGATGCTCAGGTCTGAAGAGGGTTCATTCCTCATCCCTCAGCAGTCATTAATGGCAGAGAAAATCAAACATTTTTTATATAAAAAGTAGTACAGAATTGGCATGTTTACACTTTTGTAATTATTTTAGTATCTACCTTTAAAATAGATTGCCACATTTTCACATATGCACATGTGTGTCAGATAATTTTGGCTTAATTCTAAAGCAAACTGAGATTCATACTATATGCTAAAAAGAAAACATTTTAGCACTTTCCTTATATCCATGTATAGTATGCTTTAAAAACTACACCTAAACTTGACAAATGATAGTTTCTCAACACTTCCTCACAATATAGAACACAAAGCCTTATCAGCGGACATGCATTTCGCCCTTTGTTACACTAAGATTCATTGTCCAGTCCTATAGTTTGTTGCTCTTGTTTGATCTGTCATGACATCATATAACAGTCACTTGGAAGGAGATGGGTTTTTAGTTGTTTCATGGCAGTGTCAATGATAATGCCAACCATCTTGTCAAGGACATTTTTAAATATTGGCATGTTATCTGGCTCATGGTAGTAGATACAATGTAGACAGATTGATTATAGACAGATAGATGGATAGATGGATAGATAGATATAGATAGAAAGATAGATGGATAGATATAGATAGCAAGATAGATAGATGCATACATATTATATGACAGAATAGATTATTTGTAGTTATTATATAGATATAAATAATAGTTGATAGATGAACTGATGGTAGATAAGCAGATGATTGATCAAAAATCTTCACTTTCAATTCCAGCTCACATTTTATTATCTTTTGACATTATCATCTGCAATGTCAAACTTCCATTCATATTTGAGAATATGTCTGGTTTAATAATCCACGTTTTCTCTATTGTCAGCTGTTACCTAAAGCAGCAATTACTTTTGGCTTGAAGTAGCCCTTAGCTTGTGCACAGGTTAATCTTCACTGTTAGCCTGACTGGGTTTGAAACCACCTAAGAGTTTTAAAGGAGGTACTAAAATCCAGCCTGACTATCCTGTCAGGAGCGCCATCTCACAGGCCAAGTTTCTATATTGAATATAAAGGAAGAAGCCAATGGAACATTAGCATGTGTCTCTTTTCATTTCCTGATTGTATATGTCACGTGGCCAGCTGCTTCCCACTCCTATAGTCACACTAAAGGCACTTTGACTGTTTCCCAAACATAGTGGACTCTACCCTTGAACTACGAGCCAAGGAAACCCTTTCATTCCAAAGCCATTTGTCAAGTATTTTGTCATTACTACAGCTTGTAGCTCAAGAGATTTCCCAAATGCTTTTCTTGAGAACTGTGACTACATTTCTGTATAATGTAGATGTTCTTTGTGCTTGATTTCATTTTTATACACTATTAACATATAGAATCGAGAATTTAAAATATTAATATTTAAAATATTAATGACTATAAATTTTTTATCAAAGACATCATGATAAAATTTAGCCCTTTTATTCTGTGACCATGTGGCTGTATGATATGCATTAACTGGTCTTGGTTCTCACAGGCTGGAAAATAAAAGGTCATTGACAAATATCTACTACATATATTGATAAACACTATAAATTAGCAATACTTAACACACAAATGTGTCTATCTCTGGACAAAGGAGAAAAGTACACAGATATCTGTTTATGCTTTCTCAACAAGACTAATACAATGAAGGAATTATCCTGAGCCCAGGTAAGTTTACCATTAACCAGTGTAAAAAAGAATATTGCAAAGAAAAGAAGTCAGCATTTATAAACTACCAAAGCAATACTTTAAGCATATTCTACTCATAAAACCTGTTTCTTCACTTTTCCCTGTATCCCACAGGGAATAAACA
>LR749548.1:3395799-3408299 GCA_902729485.2 Mus minutoides
TGCTGTCAGTTCCTTTAGCTAAAAAAAAAAAAAAGAACACAGCTCTCATGAATGCTGAGATTAAGGGTTACTCCATGACTGGCACTAGGTGGTGTACAGTGAGTGGCAGACATTGGGGACAAAAATATATTAGAGTCAAAATGATGAAGTTGGGAATGCTGTGAAAATATATTAGACGTCTCAGAGGAGGAGCAGAGATTGTCAGGCTAACTAGGAAAAGGAAAGAAGACTGTGGGGAAAAAAATCCTAGCAGACTCCAGCCTGCTACCAGCAGGTCCCCAATGTGAAGAACCCACATGGTACCAGTGCCCTTACCCCTAGCGAACTTATCAACGTTATACTTTTAAACAGTCTGGCATCTGATGCTTCTGATATAACAGCCTGTAATGATGAAATCAAAGAAAACCTTTGTCCTACAGTGAGAAGACCAAGCCAGACCACATCAAGGATAAGCAGAAAGAAGAGAACTGGTAGACCTGAGACTTTAAGTCAGGATAAAATGGGTGGCTCTTTGCCCCTGCTGCTCAGTCCAGGCCTTTGCCCCTGCTGCTCAGCCCAGGCCTTTGCCCCTGCCTTTCAGCACCCCACCTCCACCGTTCTTTTACTTACCCACATGCTAGAACAGAAGTTTGTCCTCATATGAATTTGCCTATTTTGGTAGCAGGAGAGTGACAGCTATTTCTGTGATTAGAATGAAAAGTCATGAGGGAGGAAGAGTCTCTTAGCCCATCACATGTGCTGTCAGTCTGCACTTCCGTCCATTGTCTTTGTCCCCAGATGTTTTGTGATACCTGCAGCTGTTGTCCAAAACCAGGTTAATTATAATATCCTTATCTTCTATAAATAGCACACGTGATATCTACCTGGTTCTCACCCTATGTGCTCTCGACTGTGCATGCGCACAGTCACCACTGTTCTACACTATTCTAAACAGTTGTCTTCGGGGTGTCTTAGATGTCGAAGCAGGTTGTTACTGTGTTTCTCATTTTTCAGTTGAGTCCAGTGAACACCTTCATCCTTGCTTTGAAAGAGGATGGTGTGTGGCACTCATGGAGAAGTTACTGGCCTGAAGGACAATAGCTTTTACATTCAGGACAATATTCTAGGGAGGCCAAGAGGTAAAGAGACATACTCCTTTCCCACTGCAAGTATCCCACCAGCAGATGGGAAATAACCCCTACTGTGAATCAGCTTCAGTGCCAAAGGCACAGCCTGGTCTTCTAATTAAAAAAAAAAAAAAATCCAGCACATGAAACCTTTTGCTGGATTCTTCTAACAGAAAGCAAATATTCTGCCAGTGACCACACTGTTTTCTCTTGCTGCTATCTCCCTACAAGGATTTCAGGCAACTAGGAACCATGAAGAACAATAAGGTAATGGAAGGATGTTTCCTGCAGCCATCATATACATTTCGCTATAGGCCACCATGTGTGTTTTAGTATTTAAACATCGAAACAAAAGAAATACTCTATTTGAAAACACAAAGAACTTTATTCTTCCTCACCCAGATGTATAAAGCTTGGGATTGCATATCTTATTCCTTGCTAAAATATGGAAATTAGAGCTTGGTGAGGAAGCGCTTGGCTGGGATACATGCTTGTCCCTTTTTCTCAGCCTGCTGTCTTGCTTGTGAGGGTTCATGGAGGGAAAATGCCTTTAAATACCATTGATCTAATAATACACCACATGAGATCCCGTTCTTGGCAGAGAACACCTTTGTGCACAAGTACTCTTTGTCAATCAAATGCTTCCATGAAATAGTCTGAGTAACAGTAGTAACAGAAGTCACACCATTTTGTCACTGCATACCGCAGACACTGTGATGTCAACCAATCTGTCAGCATTGAAATGAGGCATTTGGAGAAAAAAAAAAGTCACACACAGCATAAATGTGGCTAATGCCACCACGCTATAAGCTGTGCTCTCATGAGCATTTAATGTACCTGTGTTCTCAGTGTTGGTCTCCTGCTAGCTCTTTCATTGAAATCAGATTAATTTCCCAGAACTACCTGTGTGGAGAAGATGGCATTCCCTTTTAAGAATATAGGCAAGAACAGACTAAACCCAGCCACCTCTCCTCTTTTAATACCCACAGGCATGGCTTGTTCTGGGAAAATTGGCTTCCATGGCTATGAACTGCCTCTTTATTTGCTTTATTGCTTATTAGATTAGGCTCCGATTATGTGGCTGAGGCTGGCCATGAACTCACAGTCCTTCTGCCTCAACCTCCCCATACAAAGCTCCATTGCAGGTATGTGTCTTCATGCTTGTTTGAAAGCAAGTAGACTGACAATCCTGGGATTTGAGATCAGGTGAACTATGACCCACACAGATGGCAAAGGAAACTGCCCCAAGCCCTTCTAGCTCTGCTTCTTCTATAGAATAGAAATAATTGTGCAAGTCTCAAACTGGGAACCCGAATGCCTACATTCTCCTGATGAGGTAGTTGATGCTGAGAAATAAAACTGCTGCCTAGAGAGGACCCTCATTAGCATCGCTGCCCGCACTTGGCTTTACAATCTTTTATTATCATTTTCTGTTTCTTTAAATAATAGTTTTTCCTTGTTACTCACTTTGACTGTAGCTTCATCAAATTCAGACAAACTGGAAGAATGTGAGTAAGACTTCAAACTTGGAAAAGCTCATCCTGGAAATGCTGATCCCACCACCAGTGCTCCGATTTTCTGGGGGATTTTCTATGATAGGCTATAGTTCCATGGCTATAACTCCTGAGGAAAGAATTTGTGTTTAACTGGGAACTGAAAACCTGAAATAGTTGTGTTTGGGGAAGGGGATGAGGACAGGAGGCATAGATAGCCACTGCAGTGCCTCTGAAGTCATGCCATATGGGGGAATGTTTCCTCTGGAAGTCAGGCTGGCCATGCCGATATGGCTTATTGAAATGACTGAGATTTCATCTGTATAGTTGCTTCACAGCTAAAAGTACCCATTCAACCAGATGGAAGCTCCAGCATTTGTCTCTAAGGTCTCTGAATTTCAAAAACCCTTTAATATCTGAGCAAGGGGGTTAGAGGACTCTCAAGAAAGAGCTCATCAGCTTCTACCTAGAACAAGAGCTAAATTCTACAAGAGCCTGTCAGGACCTTCACTGGCCCAGGCCAAATTCCCAACTGTCATATTGAACTAATGGCCTGCTAAGATTTGGATAAAAGTTTCCCAAAGACCTCTATGCTAACACTTGGTTCTTAGCCCAAGGGGAAACAGGCAGGGAATGGTGCTAGGGCCTTGAGGAAGACAGTTAGTAGATAGAGTTGTGTTCTTGGAGAGCATACTGGGAGCCAGAACTTCCTCTCCCTTTGTCGTTCACATTACAGACATGGATGCACTCAGATCACTGTAAGCCACATCTCCACAGGTCCAAGGGTATTGAGAGACAGCCAGCCAATCAGCCATGCACTAAAACCCACAAAGGGCACCAAAACAAACCATTTGTCTTCTTAAGTCAGTTGTCTCCAGTGTTTTGTTACAAACAGAGAGAGCTGGCTGACACAGAGCTGGTTAGAACCAGAGCCGGCACACAGGGAAAAATAAAATCCCTGGTGGCAGAAAATGTCAGGGGGATGTGGGACTCAAATATTAAAGAGTTTCATTCACATTTCAAGGTCACTGATGAGAAACAATGAGAGTATTGTGGGAATCACTGAATTCAGAACCTATTAGAGAATCAGGGTGCTGGTGGATACAGGGATTGCACAGAGTCTAAGTATACACACACACACACACACACACACACACACACACATACACACACACACACACACTCACCTGCCCCAGGTGCAGGCAGGATGAGAGTGCTGCCTCAGAATCTAGAATCCAGGGCAAGTACAACTAACTTAGACCACAAAGCACTGAACGGAGAGCACCCTCAACTCCAAGGCAGCGTGCCTCAGGCTGGTCACCAGTGCAAATGAACAGTTGGATGGCTGTGGGCTGAGAAAGATGGCAAAGGCCAGCTGTTCTGGGAAAGGAAGTTCTGCAGAAACAGGTGCCAAGCCATCTGTGGTGGAGCAAGACAGATGCCTCACTGAGCTCATGGCAGCCCACGATGCTGTCTCTTCTCCCAACAGGAGCTGGATGGAGAGGCAATAGGAACAAGCAGGAAGGGACTTCGGGATCTAAGTGAGAAGAGGCATGCAGGGAGATGCAGAAAGTGGTTGCCTGCAATAGGAAAGTGCTTGGAAGAGTGTGGAAGAACAAAAGCAGTATAGGCACATGGCAGAATGGTCAGGGATGGGAGAGGGAGGCCACAGACACAATTGTATGTTCACTTGGAAGTGTGCAGGTGAACCCAGGGTTTAGAAAACTATACTCTAACCTTGATCGAGTGGAATACCTCTCTCTAAATTTAGGGCAGGGCAACTTGTTTGTCAATCTTTCTTGCCAGAAACATGAGGCCTGCACATGGTTATAGCCTGTGATCACAACCTCACTTCATATGCAAGAAAATCTAAGGCAAGTGAAAAGAGAGAGCCTGAGGCACTCGATCAGCTAAACAGTTAGTGAGAACTCATCCTGGTGAATGGCTGGCACAGACTAGCCTGTAAACTCTATGCACTGGCCAAGGCCTGCAATACCCAGGCTCACGGACCACATACAAGGACTCTGAATAATCCAATCTGGGTTGTGGGTTTGACTCTATCCATATGTCTGTGCCTTTTATGCATAAGAACAAGCTATACATTCTCGGATAGCACTAAGAAGACTTGATAAAAATTTAACTAACTTTAGTTCAAAAGCAAACTTTGGTCTAAATGACTCCAAGGACAGTGTACCTCTACATACATGTTCTCTTTCATTACCTGGAAAGTTGTAAACAAACCTCCATTTACCTCATGGCACCTACAACAGACCAAAGAACTTCTAGCTTACTAAACCAATGAGACAACTGAAGCACTTAGAGAGCAGGGGTGTCTTGGAGGAAGTTTTATAGCAATAAATAAATAAATAAATAAATAAATAAATAAATAAATAAATCACTCTCACTGTGTCTGCAGCTCTGAGGTTTCCTCCACAATTTACAGGCAGCATTGCATACGTGGCCATCAAATCAGCTCAACTAGCAAGAAAGCATCCTGTCTTCAGCAATTGTCCCCATAACCCTGTGTGTATGGGGCAAACTGTGTACCCTGTAGGTTTCAGGTTCTTCCTGAGACTTGTAACTTTTATTTTCTTTGCTGGAGCCTTGAAACTTTTGTTTATTTCCTGTGTCTCAATGAGGCTCTCTCCTGTAGGGAAGGCTTCAGTTCAGAAGCAAGAATAATACAACATTGAAGCATGGGGGTAGGGAAAGAGGTTGGCAAGGGTGAGAGTGGATGGTAGGGAGGTGGGGAGGGGGTTGGTTGAGGAGGGAGTATTCTGCTCAAGACAGCTCATTCCCAAGCTACATTTCAGGAAGATCACCGTGGAGACTGCTTGCAGGGGCATGTGAGTGTAAGAGGAGCATATAGCACCTTTATCCACACTTTGTATTCTAGAAGTCAGTCACAAGATACTCTCTCCCCTCTGAGGTCATGAAGGGAAGTCACAACAAACAAAGCCTGAGGATATGTGGCCACTGCACCTAAACTCTGTAGAGACCCCAAGACCAACTTAATCCTCAAGTGGAGATCATGGGGAGATCACCCCTAAATATTGGCATGGTTCAAGGTTTTCTAGAAAATACCTGTCAATTCTGATGGAAGCTTCCTGGGTACACTTAGGCCCTATTATATGCACTCACAGGATTTAGTATTCCATCAAAACAAGATAATCTTAGAAAAGTTTTTATCCTAAACACATTCATATATAAACACATTTTCACAAATGTGTAGTACTTTTTATTTAGAGAAAGCTAATTTGTAATTGTAGAGCCAACATAATTTTCAAAAGAATCTCCCAATAATGGTGATACACAGAAAAAGTGTGTCATGTTAGGAAAGTCACATGACATTTCATGTTAAATAAACAATTTGCTTTAAGCAAACAAACAAAAAACCTTAACTATTTAAAGTCCTTTTCCCATTTCCCTATCTCATAACACCTATGAAAGTGTGTGAAAAATCTCACACACTAATAATAGCCTGCCCTGAAGGAAGCAGACTGTTCCTCCAGTAGCTCTAGAGGGACTCAGTACCTTCCTAACTTTAGTGTTCCATCCTAGACAGCCCCTGGTTGGAAGAACACACCTTTCTCTCATTGGATATTTCATCCATTTTACAGTCCTAACCCAGATGCAAAGCCTGAAGGTAGGGGTCAAAGAGTAGAGCCCTACCGTATCTGTACACCGCTGTGTGTGATAAAGTGACATTTGGGCTTACAGTAAGATGCACATTCTCTTTGCTGATTGATTATAGTAAACAAAACAGAGAGCCCTTCGGTGTGTATGTTGCGAATGCAGTGTGGATAGGGAGATGGTACCTAGACTGACTTGTAGTTAGTGACCTTGCCAGCAACCTTGCTCTGCTCTGGAACAGGCCAGGCTGGGTCCCACCCTCCCTCTCCTTACCCAAGCCATTCTTGTAACAAGCATAAGCCCCAGTATGCAACAAGAGCAGCAATTCAACATGCCTACCTAAATATTGCACAAAGCCTCACCCTGTGAAAATGCAGATTTCTCCATCTCCATATGCTACCTGTGGTGTGTCTAAATCCGCTGAAGCAAGCCAGAGTCACATGACAAAGCAATTGGGACTGGAAGGAGCTGGCTTCTGGCCTATTTGCCTGAGGATTTAAGAGCTCCCAGGGAGAAATCCTGAAGGAAGAAGGAGCCAGGACATAAACCACTTTGAAGGAGAGGGCAAGTGATTCTGAAGTCTGTGCCTTGCCGCATGAATTTATACCTCTGCCTGAGCCCTGGTTGGAGCCACAAGCTACATAAGAAATGCAATTTCTTCTATAAAATCCAGATATCAGGCTGCAGGTGGGCAGGGATTGTCTGGGTGCAGCACCCTGGGTCCCTCTGCACACTTTGCAGAACAGCATAGGTGCCCATGTTCTTGGAGATTTTGCCCAGCATTACACTTTGCAAACTTATCACCACCAAAGTATGTGCTCAGTACTAGTCATGCTAGGTTATAAACATCAAGCATTTTACTAATCCATTCTGTACTTGATAGATATATTTGTGGTTGATTTTCAAATTTTTGCTGTTAGACGTAATGCCCTGGATATTATTTTTCATGCTTTCCTTATTCTGCTGCCTTGAATTTCTCGTGTGTGTGTGTGTGTGTGTGTGTGTGTGTGTGTGTGTTTAGATATTAGATGTGCAAATCCTCTACCACCCCAGACAGTGACTAAAGAAGTACCATCTTTCATAGGAAGAGACATGGCCACCCTCAAGTTTCCTCATCCATCTTGGGGGTGTTGAATAGTGACATGTTAGGGCTTTTACTAGTCAGGAGTTCTTTTTTTCTTTTCTTATTTATAATTGAAAACATTTTTAAAAATATATTCTGATCACAATTTCTCCTCCCTCATGTTCTCACAGATCCTTCTCATATTCCCTACCCTTCCAACTCCATGCCTTCTTTCTCTCTTTCTTTAGAAAATAAACAGGGAAAAAAATTTAAAAGGAATTAAAAAACAAAAACAAAGAAAAAGCAGGAGAAGCATACATACATACCGTACACAACACACACACACACACACACACACACACACACACACACACTCCCACAAATATCATGAAGTTTGTTTTGTGTTGGCATCCCACTGCTGGCATAGGCTCACCCTTAAGTGTTGTTTGTACTCTCAGTGAGACTCCATTGTAGAAAACTATTTGTGTGTGTGTGTGTGTGTGTGTGTGTGTGTGTGTGTGTGTGAATGGCTGTCAATTAGAGATAGCTTCTTGGCTAGGGATAAAGCTTTTGTCCAATTCCCCTTCTCAGTGCTTGGACCCCATCTGGCTTTGACCTGTTCAGACCCTGTATATGCTGCCACAGTCTCTTTGAGTTCATATGTGTATCAGCTCTGGAGTGTTGGAAAGATACTGTTTCCTTAGTACCATCCATCCCCTCCAACTCTTACAATTTTTCTACTTCCACCTCTGAATAGTTCCCTGAGCCCTGAGTGGAAGAGTTTGATCAATGTGTCATGATGAATACTTAAGCTTTCATATACTTTGTGTTTAAATGACTCTGTGCTTAACCCCCCAACTCCTCATTGTCTTTTAAAGCATATCCTGGTAATAACTTTCATGTCTGTGTGTATTACAACTGGTCTTTCTCAAGTTATAGCTTGTCCTTTCACTTTACCATAAAGTTTGATCAACAAAAATAGTTTTCATAAAGTTAAATACAGTTTTATTTGTATTGGTATTGTGTGTGTGTTTGCTTCCATGTATGTATGTGCACCACCTGTGTTTGTGATACCCAGAGAGACCAGAAGAGGGTACTGGATCACTAGAAACTGGAGTTATAGGTGGCTGTGAGCCACCATGTAAGTGTTGGGAACTGAACATGCGTTCTCTGAAAAATCATAAATTGCTCTTAACCATTGGCCCATTTCTCTAAGCCTGTGAAATATATTTCTGTCTTCTTATGACTCTAACATCATAAAAAGATTCTAAGCTCTTTAGTATCTTTGTTCTTTCACATGAAGGCTTCTGTTGTGGTGTTCACTTTAATCCAATATACATCCAACATAACTCAGATGCCAGATGACATAACTCAATGAAGTTGACAAAAAATTTATTTTTAACAAGTCGCTACTAATAGATCATGGATGCAGAACAGACCCAGGAACTGAACTATGACCCCGAAGGAATGTTGTATAGCATATTTAAAGGATAAATCCATAAAGCAAAGGAGAACAAACGAGATGAGCTTTAGTACTGTCCAATCATATTTTGGCATAAGGAGTTGAGCAAGAAAGTATCCATTAAGGGAGATGGCCTCTGAGTATGGGAACATGAACTTATTTGACGCTGCCAATAAGATGGAGAAATTGTCCTTGAGATATCTGAACTCAGACAACTGTGTCCTTACAAGTTGTCCCTGAGATGACTGGACTCAGACAACTGTTTCCCTACATCAGAAGCTATTCAGCTATTGGGAAGTCCCCAGCTCCCCTAAAGTCTGAGACCTTGAATTCAGTTTCATCCTATGATTAAATAGAGTCTGAAAACAAATGGTAGTACTTAGCCTAAGTTTCTTTCACTTGTTCCCAACATCTTCTGTTTGGAAATGGTTTGTGGTAAGGATCCTGCATACTTGTGATACCATTTCACATGAACAACCTTCTATCTCCTCAATGCTTCTGCCCATTTTCTCCTTCTCCGATTCTTCACTCACTCAGAAGAAGAATATTTTCTGTATGGGAATGACTGGAGAGAGAGTTTTCTATACATGGTTTAATCCATTAATGCGTCTTTGTTTGTGCTGGTTGGTTTTATGTCAACTTGACACACGGTAAAGTCATTTCAAAGTAGGGACCCTCAAATGAGAAAGAAAAACCTCCATAAAATTGGCCCATGGCCACTCTATAGGACATTTTCATTGATTGGTGATTGATGTAAAAAGGCCCAGCTCACTGTGGCAACTGAGCAGGAGGTCCTAGGTATAAAAGAAAGCAGGCTGAACAAGTCATGGAGACGAAGCCAGTTAACCAACAGTCTTCCTCCCATGGCCTCTGCTTCAGTTCCTACCTCTAATTTCTGTCTGAAGTTCCTTCCTGAGTTGCCTCAAAGGTGAACTGTGAGCAAGACATATAAACCAAATAATCTCTTTCCTCTTCAAGTTGCTTTTGGTCAAGATGTTTATCACAGCAATAGAAAGCAATCCAGAACAAATTTTATTCTAAAGAAATAAAACAAAGACTATACTTTCGGAGATCATTTATATTGTTTGTTACCAATTAGTAAAACAATATGGCTTTGTAATAAATCTCAATACCGAGAAATTGAAGAAGAGTGGCACTGGCTTTTTGTTTTTGTTTTGTTTTGATTTGATTCTGGATTTTGCTTTGTTTTGCCACTGGCTTTTGTTTTTAGGAAAACCCACAGCATCAGGGTAAATGATGCAAAGATCTTCATAGCAGACTGTGGTGAGAAGGTTCTAAAAGCCAGAAAGTGCCAGGTCAGCATTCTGGCCATTCCAATTAATAAATGGGAAGTTGAAACAAGTGTTTGAATGCTGGTAGTTCCTTTGTGAGATAAGGAATTTTTCCGAAAACTGGTGGGAATGAAAAGGCCAAACCCTGGAGGAGAGTCTATGGAATGCCTGGGCGTGTGACTCCCTTTGTTGATGTTTGTTTTGTTTTTGAATTCAATCTTTTGTTCTGCCCATAGAGACAAACAAGCATAGTGGAAGAGAAGTTCAGAGGTAGAGTATATGTCTGGTAGGGTAGGAGGCCTTTGGTTAGATCCTCAGAACTCAAAACAAAATAAGCAGACAAAGACTTATGCATCGTTATGTCACCCATGCAAGAAAACATGTACACATAAAATTCCATCAGCACTTCCATGGAGTAACCTAGGTCTTTCTGAGTGTGTGTGTGTGTGTGTGTGTGTGTGTGTGTGTGTGTGTGTGTGATGTCATATGTTTATGTATGCAGTCATATATGAATATGCATGCACTTTCCTGTCTGTACATGCCTGTGGACTCCAAAGGTTGACACTAGATGTCCTCCTTAGCTGTTCTCCACATTACCTTTGAGACAAGTTTTCTCCCAAAACATGGAGATTATTGATTCAGCTAGGTTGGTATTGTCTTGTCTCTGCTACCCACACCCCAGCCCCACCCCCCACTGACAGTACAGACTCATGCCACTGCCATGAGTTTAATAGGGTTTTTGCTAGAGAGCCTAACAGAGGCTCTCATCTTCTTGTAAAAGGCACTTTACAGAGAGAGTATCTCCCTAGCCCTCGTGGAGTGACTCTTTTAAGTAATTGCTTCCAGTGTTTTCTTGGAGCCTTTTCCTACTTAGCTATTCATAATGCTTTTATTTAAGTATTTTTACAACAAGTGTGGAGTTGATCTAATGCTTCCGCGGCTAATAAAATACTTATAGATGTCTTACTTTGAAGACTTGGTGTCTTTACAATTGCTTGATGAAATTTGCAGAAAAGCAAAATGATTTCAGCTCAAACTAGGATAGGAAAAAAAAAGTAAAACCAGAGCCCTATCTTCTAGTTACAGAGCACCATTGGGAATGCACAATACATGCAAATTCACATCTACAACAATTCAAATTCACAACATCCTTGAATTCCAATACACTGCAATTCAAATGCACAATACATGCAAATTCAAATATCCAGCAATTCAAATACACAGCATACAAATTCAAGAGTATAGAGAATATTTACTACCAAGTTTCTATTTATAAAAATAGAGGTGGTTGTTGTTATTCCCATTATCTACACAGATGGTGAGTGGGCTGTTGCAAGCCCATGAACGGAAGTTCTCCCATAAGTGGGAATATTGTGGTTCTCACCCAGGGTCCCCATACCCACAGTCGTTGGCTTCAGAGAAGAGAGAGCACTGCTTGTGTCAGACTCGCTGTGTGAGGAACAGGAGGTGGTTGTTACATGCAATTCTGCTTGATATATATTTCATAGGTGGTATGAAGTAGGGTTAAGGAAGTGATTTCATCAAAGGCCTCTTGTCATTAGGTCATTGATCACCCAGGTCCACTGCAGCAAACTACCCCAACTCAATGGCATGTAGTAATAGAAACTTGTTTTCCCATGATTCTGATATTATGGAGAGCCCAAAAGAGATGACCTCTTAGATTCAATTTATTGGCAATTGAAAGTCTTTATTCCAGCTAGCTGGGATTACACTCAGATGATTGGGACTTAATTATAGCCCCCAGTATTGAAAGTAGTAGTTCTCGATGAGTGGATCATGACTTCTTGGGGGGGGGCGCATCAAATGACCCAACCATTACCTAAGACCATTAGAAAACACAGATACTCTCCTTACAATTAATAGAAGCAGCAAAATAAGAGCTATAAAGTGGAAACAAAACTAACTTTATTGCTGGGGTCACCACAACATGAGGAACTATATTAGAGTGTTGCGGCTTCAGGAAAGTTGAGAACCAATAGATTAGAGAAAGGTTTTTAAAGGCACAAACCACACACTAACTCTGCAGCTACACAGGGAGGTCTTGTACAAGCAAGCAGTCTAACAGAAGCTACAATAAGTTATCTGGGGTATCTTGATCTTGGGATTTTATAGGAGGGTTAGATAAGTTTCCATGGAATTATTCATCAAGGACATCAAATCCTAGTTAAACCTCAAATAAATTCAGCAAGAATACAAGATAGGGAAACTGTACTGTCTGTCACACTGGAGTCCATAGTCTGAGGTCAAGACACCAGCTTTATCACAGTCTCTTTGAGTCCTATAAAGACAGATCCTTCTTGGTCTCTTTCACCTTCTGGTGTTGCTGGATGTCATTGGTGCTCCCTACAGAACAAACAGTGTTCCAGTCTCTACCTCTGTTGATCTTGGCAGGCAGAGAAGTCTGTCTATGTGTCTATGGTCTCTCTTCTC